>CAUYSK010002169.1:0-28388 GCA_963575035.1 Avahi laniger
TTCAGGTGATATTTTTCAGCTAGCCAGAATTTCTCTATGGATGACACAGTGCGTGTATAGACTCCTATTCAGAGGCACCTCCTTGACCAGAGTAGTGAAATTAAGAAAGCCGTCCAGTCATGGCAGCCGCTATGATCATGCTTATATGGACACAAAATGATCAGTTCAGTTTTCCTGATATGTAATCATTCAAAGACTTGAACACGGTATGCAATCCAGTATGATGACTCTACCGACGTTGACAACAAGGCGACGATGCTTGTTTTTGTGCGATATATTTTTCAGGAAGATGTGCACGAGGGTATGTTATGTGCACTTTTGTTGCCAACTAACACCACAGCTCCAAAACTATTCAAGTCTTTGACAAGCATCTTGAGTTTTTCAAAAGAAAAAAGAAAAAGTGAACACAAAGAACAGAAGCAATTATTGAAGGCCACTGCTTCATCAAATGTGTCTGCACTGAGAGAATCATTCTTAGTGGCTACCCACACTTAGCTTTAGGCTAAGAAGCCCTTTATTGTTGGTGAAGAGTTGACCCTGCCTGATGAGGACAGCACATTTGCCGTGAACTGCAGTTAAAAAGGTAGCATGTGTTCCTCTTTTGGTTAGCACCATAACTAGACAAACTGAAGTAGCAGAGGATGTTGATGCACAATTGTTAGGATTCATTTGGATGAATGAATTCTCTCTAACAATTGTGCATCAATATCCTCTGCTATCTTTTGAAAAACTCCAAATGCTTGTCTTTTAATTCAGGGTTGGTCTCTGTGTGGCGAAGCAGTATTGAAGGTTTCGTGGCTTCATTGGACAGCTAAGTCACCACAAATTATACAATGCGGACTTGGAGAATGTGAATCACCATTTGCAATGAAGTCATAATTTAGTAGGATTCTTGGTATTTTCTTTTAAATACAGCTTTCATTTTGTTGGCAGTCTTGGAGTCTTCTGTTATCTCATCATTGGGTCTTTCTCCCTTTTCAAAGAAGCCCTTCAGCAATGTTTGTTTTTTGCCCAATTTTGTTAGGGTTAGCTTGTGGGCTTACCAAAATTATGACTGAGACAAGTGCACATTGCAGAAAAGAGGCGTTGGAAGTGGTAAATAAAATAATGGGTAGGCCATGTGCAAACTAAGTGTCCAATTCTGACTTAAAGCCTGCCACCAGATGCAACTGCACAACTGAAGCACATCAACTCACTTGCCACTATAAAGCCAGCAGCCAGATGCAGCTTTACAATTGAAGTAAGATGCTTACTTGCCCCTGTAAAGCCTGCCACCAGAGGTAGCTTGTCACTTGCAACTCACTGATATGGTTTTGATATGAGTCTACAAGCAATTGATTTATTATGGTCTCTGTGCAGTCAAACCTCTCTGCTAATGATAATCTGTATTTGCGGGTGCTCCCCATCACTAGCATCACCGCCTCAGCTCCACCTCAGATTATGAGGCATTAGATTCTCATAAGGAGCAACCTAGATCTCTCGCATGTGCAGTTTACAGTGGGTTTGCGCTTCTATGGGCATCTAATGCTGCCACTGATCTGACAGGAGGCAAAATGCAGGTGGTGATGCGAGCATGGAGAGCAGCTGTGAATACAGATGAAACTTCACTTCTCACCCGCCACTCACCTCCTCCTGTGCGGCCTGGTTCCTAACAAGCCAGAAAACAGACTGGCTCCACTCCACACCCCAACGGTTGGGGACTGCAGCTATACAGGACACTTCTAACATAAAACAGCTCAAATGTTTACATAGTGTACCCTACAAATATTATCATCTTCTATGTTTGCGATTTTTGAGAACAGGGTTGAAAAGTACTCAGTTAGATGGAACATTTTCCTTTTAAACGCTGTCCTTATCCCTTTGAAAGTAGCATTATTCCTAGTTAGAAAGATAAAGTTCATTTGCTCCATGCCATTAGCAGTAAGTTTGTTTGTATATTACTCTTTCTAATTCTCTTCCTTTGTTGAGATAGCTATTTTTTGTTTCTTAGTGAACATTTGTACCTTAAGGGAACTATTCTGTAACCATTATTTTCCAAAGGTGAAAGGACTCAGCAAATGCTGATGTCTGAAAGGGTACCTTGATGGAGATCACAAAGTTAACATAATAAACCTGATAGTGCTCTAGGAAGTAAGGTCTAGTTTAGATATGCTAATAAAAAACAGCCTTATACGGCCAGGCGCTGTGGCTCACGCCTGTAATCCTAGCACTCTGGGAGGCCGAGGTGGGTGGATCTTTGAGCTCAGGAGTTCGAGATCAGCCTGAGCAAGAGCGAGACCCCCCTCCCCTCCGTCTCTACCAAAAATAGAAAGAAATTAATTGGACAGCTAAAAATATATATAGAAAAAATTAGCCGGGCATGGTGGCACATGCCTGTAGTCCCAGCTAATTGGGAGGCTGAGACAGTAGGATTGCTTGAGTCCAGGAGTCTGAGGTTGCTGTGAACTAGGCTGACGCCACGGCACTCGCTCCAGGCAAGAGAGTGAGACTCTGTCTCAAAAAAAAAAAAAAAAAAAAAAAAAAAGAATTTGGTTAATGGAGGGGAGAACTATTAAAAGTTTAAAAGAGTGCTTAGCATCAGTATAAAAAAGCAAACAATAATGAATGAATTAAAATGTAGACTATCAGGCAAAAACAATCACTGTAGTTTTTATAAAGAAATAGTAAGAAAAGTAATCATCTTGGTTTTGATTGACTTATGATAAACGTGTTATACTAGAGTGGAGAGACAAAAAAGAACCAAGTTTTAAGTTTTCTCAGAAATGAAAGAAATAATTAGAAGATTGTAAGACCTAGGCACAACAAAATGAAAAACATTTAAGTGTAAAATCTTTTGCATGAATAGACTGTACTACCAATGAAATGATAAAAGCATTTACATGTAAAAGACAGGATGTTAAAGCCTGAGAATTTGATAAATATTTGGCATAATACAGTAGTTACTTTGCCTGAACTCTTCTTGTTGCTTTTTATAACCATTTTCTCATGAAATGCCTTACGTTGTGATGGAAGAGCAGTCTTTTAATAAGATAGTCATGAGTACTTTTGTAATTGAAACAAAAAGATTGTGCTCTATTTCATCAGATTGATATAAACCAGAAGCTCTACAAGATGAAAAAGGAAAGGGAAAAAGATTTCTCAGGACAAGAATAATTTAGAAATAAATGCAGTATTAAAACAGATCAAAAGGGAACACTTGCTTAAATGTAAATTTGGATGAAAATTATACGAATGGACAAAAGTAAAAGGAAGAGCACAATGAAACTTAGTCAACTATAGACGAGGCAAATTAATGGAATTCGTATTAACAATGTGCATTGATGTCCAAAGTTGTGTCCGCAATTCCCTAACTATCTTGATTTTCAGTGTGCTTTAGAACTTAAGTATAATGCATGGACTACCTCTATCTGCACAAAGGGTTTTTTATAGCTTATTAATAATCTAGAAAAAAATCAACTTGGTCTCTTTGGCTCTTCAAACAGCAGCAGTTCTAGTGGATTTTAGACGTTGCTATTCCTATTTGTAATTCAGCTAAATTTGTTTAGGCAGCATCATTTATATTAAATCTTCTCCAAAACAAGCAAGCAAGCAAACCAACAAACAAAAAAACCCCTTTCAGATCATATGAAAATTTGTCCTGAATTTTGGGATCTGTATTAAAAATTATGCAGTATATTCTTGAACTAAAAAAGCCCTTTTGTTTTCTCTATTAAATAGGACTGTAAAAAATATGAATGTCAGAATAATATGTACATGCCTATACTTATTTTTAAAATAAAACATTTTTATAGGTAATTTTTTATTGATCTTAGAATAAACCCTAGAAATGAAGTCCAGAAAGGTCTCTTTTACTTTTTCCTCCATTTTCCCCATTATTTCTATTTTATGATTTTTCTTGGACGTTATACTAGAAATGTTGGTGTGTTATATTGGAAAACTTGACCCTTTTGTAATACATGTACTTAAAAGGATATTTTGTGTCTGTTTTTATGGCAGTACCATACTGTTTTGAGTACTGTAGCTTTGAAACATAATTCAAAATCAGGAAATTTGATGACTCCAGTTTTATTCTTCTTGCTCAAAATTGTATTGGCTAGGCCGGGCACGGTGGCTCACACCTGTAATCCTAGCTCTCTGGGAGGCCGAGGCGGGCGGATTGTTTGAGCTCAGGAGTTCGAAACCAGCCTGAGCAAGAGCGAGACCCCGTCTCTACTAAAAAAATTAGAAAGAAATTAATTGGATAACTAAAAATATATAGAAAAAACTAGCCGGGCATGGTGACGCATGCCTGTAGTCCCAGCTACTCCAGAGGCTGAGGCAGGAGGATCGCTTGAGCCCAGGAGTGTGAGGTTGCTGTGAGCTAGGCTGATGCCACGACACTCATTCTAGCCCAGGCAAAAGAGTGAGACTCTGTCTCACAAAAAAAAAAAAAATTGTGTTGGCTATTTGAGGTCTTTCATGGTTCTATGTGAATTAAGATTTTTTTTTTATATTTCTGTAAAAAATGCCATTGCAATTTTGTTAGAGATTGCAGTGACTCTGTAGATCACTAAAGATACTATGGACATTTTAACAATATTATTCTTCCAGTCCATGAACACAGGATAACTTTCCATTTATTTGTGCCTTTTTCTATTTTTCATCAATGTTTTATAAAGTATACAGATTTTTCACTTTTTTGTTTAAATTTATTCCTAAGCATATTTTTTATGCTATTGTAAATAGGATTGATTTCTTAATTTCTTTTTTGGATAGAAACACAAGTGATTTCTTTTATGTTGCTTCTGCATCCTGTCTACAACTTTACTGAATTTACTTATTAGTTCTAACAGTTTTTTGGTGGAATCTTTAGGATTTTATATAAATAAGATTATGTTATCCACAAATAGAGACAATTTTACTTCCTCCTTCTCAATTTGGATCCTTTTTATTTTATTTTCTTGCCTAATTGCTTTTCCTAGGACTTTCAGTGGTATGTTGAATAGAAGTGACTAGAGTGGGCATCCTTGTCTTGTTTGTCATTTTAGAGGAAAAGCTTTCAGCTTTTCACTATTAAGTGTGATGTTAGCTGTGGGCTTGTCGTGTATGGTGTTTATTGCATTGAGGTACATTCCTCTCATACCTAATTTCTTGAGGGTTTTTTTTTCATAAATGGATGTCGAATTATGTCCAATACTTTTTCTGCATCTATTGAGATGATCATATAAATTTTATCCTTGGTGGTATATCACATTTATTGATTTTTGCATGTCGAACTATCCTGGAATTACAAGGATAAATCCCACTTGGTCATACTGAATGATCCCTTTATTTTGCTGTTGAATTTAGTTTTTTAGTATTCTGTTGAGGATTTTTGCATCTATGTTAATAGGGTATATTGTCCTGTAATTTTCTCTACTTGTATTGCTTTTGTCTACCTTTGGTATCAAGTAATGCTGACTTTGTAAAATGAGTTTTGAAGTGTTACTCAATTTTTTGGAACAGTTTTAGAATGATTGGCATTAATTCTTCTTTAAAAACTTGGTTGAATTCACCAGTAAATCCATCTTATTTTGGGAATTTTTTTGTTGTTTTTGGGAAATTTTTGATTATTGATTCTATCTACTGACTTGTTATTGGTTAACAGAATGGATAAAAAAATTTATCCAATTAGATGTTGTCTATGAAGGACCCAATTTAGCTCTAAAGACACATATAGGTTTAAAGTGAAAGGATAAAAAAAGATATTTCTACAAAGAGTAACCAAAAGAGAGCAGGGGTAGCTATATCAATATCAGACAAAATAGACTTCAAATCAAAAGGTATTGCTAAAGAAAAATAAGGATATTATATGTTGTCAAAATGGTCATTATTCAAGAAGAAATGCCAATTATAAACATATACGTAACAAACAACTGATCTGCTAAATACATGAAGCAAATATTGATATGATTCGAGGAAGAGATAGACATTTTGACAATAATGGCTGAAGACTTCAATACCCCACTAGTAATAATGGATAGAACATCTAGAAAAAAGATAAATAAGGAAGTATACAATTGAAAAATACTATAAACTAAGAGTCATATATAGAACACAATTCAACAACAAAACACACCTTTTCAAGTGCACTTGCAATATTCTTCAGGATAAGCCATATATTAAGCCACTAAAACAGTCTCAGTAAATCCAAAAAGATTGAAATAATACAAAATATCTTACCACAGTGGGAAGAGACTAAAAATTAATAACAGAAGGAAAACTAGAAATTTCACAAATATGTAGACATTAAATAACAATCTTTTAAAAACTATATATTTATTTATTTTAGAGATGGGGTCTCACTATGTTGCCCAGATTGAACTTAAACTCCTGGGCTTAATCAAATCTCATGCCTCAGCCTCCCTAGTAGCTGGGACTACAGTTGTGTGTCACAATTCCCAGCTAAACAACACACTCTTAAACAACCAGTAGATCAAAGAATAAATCACAAGGGAAATTAGAAAATATAGATCAATGAAAACAAAAACAAAATACAGCAAAACTTAAGGAATTAAGTAAAACTAGTGGCGAGAGAGAAATTTAGAGCTGCAAATGCATACATTAATAAAGAAAAAGAAAGATATGAAATTAATAATTTATACTTTGATGAACTAGCAAAAGAAGAGCAAAACAAACTGAAATCTAGCTGAAGGAAGAAAATAATAAAAATTTGAAGCGAGACCCCGTCTCTACCAAAAATAGAAAGAAATTAATTGGACAGCTAAAAATATATATAAAAAATTAGCCGAGCATGGTGGCGCATGCCTGTAGTCCCAGCTACTTGGGAGGCTGAGGCAGGAGGATCGCTTGAGCCCAGGACTTTGAGGTTGCTGTGAGCTAGGCTGACACCACGGCACTCACTCTAGCTCGGGCAACAAAGCAAGACTCTGTCTCAAAAAAAAAAAAAGAAAAAAATTTGAGCTGAGATAAATAAAATAGAGACTAGAAAAATAGTCGAGAGATTCAATGAGACCTAAAGTTGGCTCTTTGAAAAAACTAAAATTGCCAAGCTATTCGCTAAACTTAGAAAGGATAAAAGAGAGAAGATGCAAATAACTAAAATGAGAAATGAAATGGGGACATTATTATTGAACTTACACAATTAAAAATGAAGAATTGTACCTGAACAAATTATATAGCTTAGACGAAATGGAAAAATTTCTAGAAACCCACAAATTACCAAAATTGACCCAAGAAGAAATAGAAAATCTGAATGTATGTATACATAATAAAGAGATTGAATCAACAACCAAACATTTCTCAACCAAGAGAAATTCAGGACCAGATGACTTCACTGGTGAGTTCTATCAAATATATAAATAATTAATACCAATTTCTCAAATATTTTCAAAAATAAAAGGACAAGAAACATTTTCTAACTTATTCTTTGAAGCCCACATTACCCTTTTACCAAGGCCACACAAAGACACTATAAGAAAACTATAAGCAAATGTGATATAAATGCAAAATTGTCAACAAAATGCTTTCAAACGAAATCCAGCAGCATAGTGAAAGGTTCGGACATCGTGACCAAGTGGGATTTATCTCCGTAACGTAAGGGTGGTTCAACATGAGAAAAGCAATCAATGCAATATGCCACATTAAAAGAATGAAGAAAAAAATTGATAATCTTAATTGATGTAATAAAAGCATCTGACAAAATCCAATACCTTTTTATGATAGGAACACTCAATACATTAGGAAAAGAAGGGAACTTCCTCAGCATGATAAATGGCATTTATAAAAACCCATAGCTATTAATAAAATCATAATTAATGGTGAAAGCATGAAAGGTTTCCCCTGAAGATCAGGAATAAGACATGGATGCCCACTTTCACCACTGCTATTCAATCTTGTGCTAGAAGTTCCAGCTACAGCAATTAGGCAATAAAAAGAAATAAAAGGCATCCAAATTGGAAAGGAAAAAGTAAAACTATTTCTAATTGCAGATAACATAATCCTATCTACAGAAAATCCCAGAGAATGCACACACACGGACACATGCATTCAAAGTCCATATTTATTATGGTTTGAATTGTGTCCCCCAAAGAGATATGCTTATGTCTGAAGTACCGTTAAGTATCTCAGATTTTAACATTATTTGGAAATTGGGCTATCGCAAATGTAATTGTTAAGATGAGGTCATATTGGAGTAGGGTTGACCTTAATCCAGTATGTCTGGTGTCCTTTAAGAAGAAGTAAAGCTATCCTGTGAACACATTTGGAGCAAAAAAAAAAAAAAGAAAAAAAAGAAAAAGTATAGGTGAAGCTACACAGATAAACAAAAGAATGCTATGTAATTACGGGCATGTTGCTTGGAGACACATCTACAAGCAAAAGAACACCAATGCTTGCCAGGAACTACCAGAAGCTAGAAGAGACCAGGAATGACTTTTCTCTAGAGTCTTTGGAGAAAGCATAGTTCTGCCAACACCTTAGTTCCAGACTTCTAAACTCCAAAACTGTGAGAGAATAAATTTCTGTTGTTCTAAGCCATGAAGTTAGTGACAATTTGTTATGACAGACATAGGCATCTAATACAGATTGCGGTATCGGGGAGTGGAGTGTTGCTATAAAACATGCAAAAAAATTTGGAGTTGACTTTGGAATTATCTATGGGTAGAAACTAGAAGAACTTTGAAGTGTTTGATAGAAAAATCATAGATTGCCTTGATGAGAGGGTTTATAGAATTATGAGCAACAAATGTACTTCTGGTAAAGACTTAACAAAAAATGATAAGCATGTTATTGGACACTGGAGGAAAGGTGATCTTTGTTATAAAGTGACAGAGTTTTGACTGAATTATGTTCTATCACTAGGAGGAATGTAAGCAATGAACTTAGATATTTAGCCAAGGACATTTCTAAGAAAACATGGAAGGTGCGGCACAGTTGCTTTTTGTTGCTTATGGTAAAATGCAAAAGGAAAGATATAAATTGGTGAATGAACTGTTAAGCACAATAGAATCAGCACCTGATCATTTGGAAAATTCTCAGCCTATCCTGATAGTGTGCTCAAAAAGCAGTGGGTGGTTGGACAACTGCTAAGATATTAGGCATGTGAATTATGGATTTAATCAACCATCTCTGCAGAAGCCATGAATAGAGGTATGTTTATCCAGGAAGTACCTGTGGAGAACCCTTTTTTCTAATGGCTTGGACCACCATAAATTGGATAAGAGACCAACAAGTTTTTTGAGAATTTTATATCAACGAAAAATGCTGCCAGCTGGTACTGAATGGGACAGAGATGGAAAAAAATGAAAGAAAAATTACTCCAAAGGCAGGGCCATGGATACAGATGGCATAGCATCGAGCCACAGAGGAATATTCTCAGGCCTTGAAATCTGATGGAATTTTTCCTGCTGGGTTTTGGACTTACTTGGGATATGTGGCCATTTTTTTCTTATTTCTTCCTTTTGGAATGGGAATATCTAGCCTATGCCTGTCCCACCATTACATTTTGAAATATGTCTTGCTTACTCATTTCACAGGTCCACAGCTGAAGAAGAGGGGAATTTTGCCCCAGGATTGACCATACCTTGAGTCTCACCTATTATTGATTTAGGTATTTAGAGAGAATTTGAACTTCATCAGAAATGAAAGCTTTTGTGACTCAAAGGACATTATCAGGAAAGGGAAAAGACAATCTACAAAATGGGAGAAATATTTATAAATCATATAGATGCCAAGGATCTAGTATCCAGAATATACAAAGAACTTTTACAACTGAATAACAAAAGGACAACACAATTAAAAATAAGCAAAGGAGTTAAATAGACTAAAAACCACTGAATTGTGCACTTTAAGTTGTGAATTGTGTTATGTGAATTATATCAATAAAGCATTATGTTTTTAGAAGAACAACTTAATTAAGAAAAATGATTGGGAGCTATGACATTAGGTTAGGCAATGATTTCTTAGATATGACATTTAAGTACAAGCAAGTATTAAAAATAGATAAATTGGACTCCATCAAAATTACAAACTTTTGTACAATGAAAACCATCAAGAAAATGAAAAGAAAACCCATAGAAAATATATATCATATATCTGAAAATAGTCTAGTATCCATAATATATAAAGAAATCTTACAATTAAATGATAAAAAGAGAAATAACCCAATTGAAAAAATGGGCAAAGGACCTGAATACACATTCCTCTAAAAAAGATAAAAAAATGGCCAATAGTAGGAGTAAAGATGCCCAAAACTATAAGCCATCAGGGAAATGCAATCAATTTCAAATCCAATTTGCAATTGATAAACACAATGAGATACCACTTCATGTCAACAAGGATGGCTATAACCAGAAAGAAAAACAACAATAAATGTTGGTTAGGATGTGAAAACCCTCATACACTGCTTGTGGGAGAGTAAAATGGTGCAAGCACTGTGGAAAACAGTTTGGTGGTTCATCACAAAATTAATATCAAATTATTAATATCATATGACCCAGAAATTCCCTATCTAGGAATATACTCAAGAGAAATGAAAACATATGACCACCCAAAAATATGCACATACATGTTCATAGCAGCATTATTCATGATAGCTCCAAAGTGGAAAAAACCCAAATATCCATAAACTGATGAATGGAATAAATGGGTAAACAAAATGTAGTGTATCCCTGTAATGAAATGTTATTTGGCAATAGAACAGAATGAAGTAGACATATATGCAACAACACGGAAAATCTGTGAAAACATTATACTGAGTGAAAGAAGATAGTCACTGAACAACACTTATTGTATGATTCCATGTATATTAAATGTCCAGAGTAGGCAAAGATACAGAGACAGATATTAGCTTGTTGGTTGCCTAGGGCTGGGTGCCGGGGCGCTGTGAGGGAATGGAATGTTTCTGCTAATGGATATGGAGTTTCTTTTGGGGGTGCTGACAATGTTCTAAAATTAGATTGTGGTGATGAGTGTACAGCTCTGTGAATATACTATAAGTCAGTGAATTGTACAGTTTAAAAGTATGTGAATTATATTTCAACAAAACTTTTTAAAAATGGAACTGTATAGGAGTTCGAGGCTGCACTGAACTATGATTGTGTCACCACACTCCAGCCTGAGTGACAGAGTAAGACCCTGTCTCAAAAACAAAACAAAACAAAAAAACAGCAAAAAAACAAAAAGCAAAAACAAAAAAACCAATAACAAATGGGACTGCAGTTATTTCAGGGGATGTTTATCAGCAATGAAGTCAAATCTGGTGTTTGAGGTTCTAATTGAAAGCTAATAATTAATGACAAAAACACATTTGCTCACTAAAGTTAAAAAAGATAGAACTGGTAAAATGTAGAAAATATATTTAAGAATAGAAAATAGTACTGTGCCATTTCTATTACATATTTTTTTCCATTTTTTTATTTGTATAAATTTATGGAGTGCAAGTGTAATTTTGTTACATGCATGGATTGCATAGTACTGAAGTCAGGGATTTGAGGTATTCAGTAGTAGAATTCTCTAGCACATATTTCTAAGGTATTTAATAACCACTTCAGGCATCATGGAAATACTGCGGCAGCACCAACATTCCAGTCCTAATACATATACATACCCACAGAGGCCTATGCATTTTTCATGCATGCAGGTAGATATCTAAACTCATCTGAACTCTGCAAGATATATTTAGGTTATTTTTAATAAAAATTGGATAGAGAGCTAAAAAGAAATTTTTTTTTAATTCATATAACCATGTTCTTCTACAGTCTGTGCTGTGGGACAGAAGTTGTTAGGCCTGATGCAATGCCTGGTGGCCCCATGTGTAGTATAATGTGAGAAGTGTCTCAAACCTCTTTGTCCCACTGGCTACAATTCAGAGCTTTGAATTCTCACCCTTAATTAGAGTTACTCTTTTAGGCTCATGATGTAGCAATAGTGCTCTACATCTGTATACAGTAGTACATTACCATTTTCAAAGTACTTTTGCATACATTCTCTCATGGAATTCTCACAACAACCTTAGGTTAGAGGTACTGTTATATAGCTTTCATAGGTAGAGAAAACAAATGCTCAGTGAGGTTAATTTACTCATCTAAGGGCATATTAGTCACAAAAAAAGCTGAGACCTTGACAATCTAATGTTAAGTACATTTTCCATAGTTTCCAAGCTCTGTCAAAAGTTGAGTGCACCCAGAAGCATCTGTTCAAATTGGACTCCTATGTGGGGAACAGAGAGGAGGGGAGGAGTACCAGAAAACTATAGAATGAATTACTTTCTCAGACTCACTGGCTGTCATCTAGGACAGAGCAAGGGCCTGAATTATGGAAGATTTTATATATGAGGAGACATAGCTCCTCAAATCACAGAACAAATGTTAATTCAGAGCATAAAATAGACATTAAGGAAATACATGTTGATTAAATATAGTCAATATCCTAGGATATTTTACTAGCATAGAAAATAACTTTTAATTAGAAATAGACATTTCTTTTGGCCTTTTCAGTCGTTTAGATGAGCCCCAGCTATGTATAAACATGATAGATATATTCCATGAGTGTGCATGTGTGTATCTTGAATACTGTGTCTTGTTTGGAATTATATTTAAAACATTAGAGGGGTTAGATGATTTACATATGCTGTGTTCTTGGGTAGAGGTCTAAATTTCTCTGACCTATACTTACAAAAAGTTGAAGTCTTTGAATTCTTTACTTCTGATTTTCTTTTGGTAAAACCTTGCTTTTCATTTTGTTTCCTTTTTTAATTCTTTAAAATAGCCCTGTAATGTGGATCTGTATCATCTTCTTTATCCATTTTTGCAAATTAAATTAGTTTGCCTTAGGTCCCACATAAATAAGTCAAATGCAATTGTTCAATTATAAATTGTAACTCATCCTTGTCTCAGCTGTTTACTTAGTCCATTACTTAGAATACTTTACTTTCATCTTTTTCTTTTTAAATGTATTGTTCAGGGGACACTTCAATGTTCAAAAGCTGATATTCCACGAGTTTATTTCCTGTGACTGACGAAGCATAAAGCCCTTCTGCTTATCTGGCCTCATTTTCTTTCCTTTGGAGATTAAATGTTAGAAAACAACCTGCTGTATTTTTCACAGTTGCAGATAAACTAACCTTGCTTTTCAATGTATTGCATGTTGTCATTTTTTTCTCTTCAGGAAAGAGATGAAGTTTGGTGTTCTTGTTTAAAGGATGAAAGATCAGTCTGAGATTGAATTCTGATTCTAATTCTATTCCCAATTCCATCGGGTCATTTCCGCCAAATACTTCAGGGTGAGTCAGTTGATTTTTCTTTTCTTTTTTTTTTTTTTTAGTAACTTTCTCCATTTCTCCACTTGCAAATCAGATACAATAACGTTACTGTATATGTACCTGAGGGAGTAATTGAGAAATAGTGAAGATCGTCATTATTTAGCAAAACTAAATTTTTACAGGTGCTAGAAGAGGCCTATATTGTTTATATTACTTACAATTTAAGTTGGAAGTTTATATTTGTGTCTACATTTGCAAAATCAAATGAGTAAGTCCATTTAAATACTCTATAAAGTTAAATGTAGTACTTTATAATTAAGAAATCACTTCATATATTTTTAAAATAATTTCATTAATTTATATATTTCACATATGCCCATCTTCTTGCTCTCAAAACATACTCATATACAACTCACAGTTTTCTCACAAAAGGCCAGGTAATTAATTCAAACAAAAGAGAATTGTTTGGATAATTATCTCCATTTTCCATTTCAGATTGCCTGGGCATACATAGAGTTAAAACAAAATATTGGGTTTTTACCATCTGTATATGGTAATCTAATCTTTGACAAAGCTGATAAAAGAGAAAACATTCTGATAGTCATTTATAACTCCTGGTCTCATTGGTTTGCTAATTCTACATCAACCTTTGCTACCATTTGGAAAGCTTCTTTGAGAAGCGATAAATTTTGGAATTAAACAAGTATTTCTATTTGAAAAAAAATTCTTTCTTTTTAACCAAAATACAAAGGAAGACTCTTGTATGTAATTCCTGTGAATGTACAATCTTCTCTCTTAACTCTATGTGACTTTTCTAATAGAAGGCCTCTGAGGCATGAATATGAATCAGACCATCTTTGCTTCCTGGTGTTCTTCCTTCCACCTTGGTCAGATTGCATCATCATCATCGCTGTATTTGAGCTGGCTTCCCACATGGAAGATACTGTTATAACTAATGTTCTTAATAATAGTGTGAAAAGTCGTAATCACCAAACCCTAGCCTCTTATACTTACGTTGCTCTCCTAAGGAGGAATATGGTTCATAAGATATTGCAGGAGTCTACGTTTTAATTGTCCTTTCCTATCACTTGACTGCGAAGCACTTCAACGTCAAGGATGTTGAATAACTCACCTTTGTCTTCCAGCACTTACTACAATTCCTGGAACACAATTCTACCTACAATTTATTGAGTACCTTCTCTGTGCTCGGCAAGTTGGTAGTTACTGTATGTTACCTTAACTAACTAATAAACTAATGAATGGAAGTTGAGTTAAAGTTCAATGTTTCATGGTGGAAGAAAAAGAAAAGAAAAAAAAAACACAACTTTGTTCTATTCTGAGAGTGAAAGGATTGGTGTAATTGGAAATAGGTGCAGATAGTGGCAGGGTCACAGTGGTTGGCCTGACATAATATCTCGGCTAGTCTCCTGTCAATAAAGGAAGAAAAATGCTGCAGCAGGAAACTATTGGAAAAAATATCACTTGTGAGGAAATAGATGACTACAATTTTGAAATAAGTTTAATGGAATTTAAAAGATAAATATTACTATAGAGCAGCATATTTAAAAAAATAGAAGAAAATATAATAGCTTTAGATTGTTGGAACATGATTCTTCATGGATGACTCTTAACTGTGCACATCTTGAGTGAGGCACTTCTGAGAAAGGCAGTCTCACGCATGCAGTCTTTTGACACACATTAGCCCACAAACATTTGTTTTATATAAACCTACTGTTATAAAACTTTTGTGTTCCATAAATTCAAGGTCTCTAGAAATTTCTCCTGTAATGCAACCTACTGTGTGAATCATTTCATCTCTACTAAAAAGAGGTTGCTTTTGAATTGAGGAAAGGGGAGCAGTACAAGAGAATAATGATATGCTAGCTACTGATGTTGATCTGAGTGATAAACTGTTTGTCTCTTGCGCAGGAATCTCTACCACCATCTATGAAACTGTGGCAATCTAATGTGATAACCGGCAAGTAGAGTGAAGTCTTAGCTTCTTCAGCACTCTTGTCATAGACTAGCCTGGAATTGGGTGTTTATTACCATTAGCCATGTTTGACTATATGATTATCATCTTTTATTTATCTTTTCCAGTTCTGAGAATTTTTAAACAGATGGTAAATGCAACAATTATGAACTTATAGCTTTTAGTAGAGGCACAATTGTCAGTAGAATTACCCCTTTTTTTTTTTGTTTTTTTTGAGACAGAGTCTCTCACTCTGTCAGCTGGGCTAGAGTGCTCATCAGCCTAGCTCACAGCAACCTCAAAGTCCTGGGCTCAAGCAATCCTCTTGTGTCAACCTCCCGAGTAGCTGGGACTACAGGCACATGCCATCATGCCCAGCTACTTTTTTCTACTTTTGGTAGAGACAGGATCTTGCTCTTGCTCAGGCTGTTCTCGAATTCCTGACCTTAAGCGATCCTCCTGCCTCGGCCTCCCATTTTGGTATTAATATATAATTTTTATATAGAAAAATAGGGCATGAAAATAGATTGGTATAGAAAATTCACCATGGATTTAGATATTGAGCTAGATTTACATTTTAAAGGACATAAGTAAGGAAATTAATATCTAAAACAATATCTTTTAAGTAGGTAATTGAAAGACTCTATTTTGATACTTGCATAAGAGATATTTGCAAAATGTTAAAATAAAACAAAGGTTTTAAAACAATGTATACATCTGGTATGTTTTAAAAATCTATAGGGAGTGGGCTCCGGATGATTTTATTTAATTTTCCTTACTGAAGTGAAAAAAAAAGTAAGAACATGTATTCCTGTGTAATGAAGAAAAAAGTTATTTTCAAAGTGTATCTCCACACATTAACCGCTGCAATCTGTAGACCACAGATCATGGCAGATTCTCACATTTGAATTGTGAAGCTAAATGTTGTGAATTATTGCAACTTACCATATTTTTGTGACCTAGTCTTACACCTCTAATAATAGTCTTGCTATAATTGCACCACAAAAAGTGTTAGTTTTAAAACATAAGATTATTAAGAAAAATTACAATCTGATATTCCCAAATTATTTAATACTGAAAACACTTAAAAACATGAAGTAGGCTTTAAAACAATTTATCTTTCTTTCAATTCTTTTTAAAATGTTCCCTTAAATTTTTTCTCTGCCTTTGCAATGGAATACTAAATATTTTTAAGCAGAACTTTATGGAAATTTTTTATGCTAACTCTGTTTAAAAGTTCTATAATAATACCATATAGCACACATACTACATTTCTTTCAAAAAGCTCCAAGTAAACAGTTTATATGTAATTAATACAAAACCCATGTGAGATCAATCATAAATGCTAAATAGATCAGTGTTGAGCTCCCTTCCTTGCATTCAATCATCCTTTCTCATTAGAGTATAAAAACATGTGGACAGGGTCTAATTTTTATGGAATGCTAACTGTGTTTTAAGCAATGTCTAATCATTTTCCATGTATTGCATTACAGTATGGTGTGGTAGGGGTCCCCAAAACCACTCTCAGGCTTGATGATTTACTAGAAAGCTATGCAAGACTCAGAAGCTGCTAACTCATAATTACGGTTTATCAAAATGAAAAGACACAGAGCAGCAAAGGAAAAAGATGCTTGGGGTGAATTCCAGGAGTCAGCTTCCAGATGTTCCTTCTCAGTGAAGTCATACATGGATATATTAACACTTAATCTCCCAGAAATAAAATGTGACAAATTGTGTAAGGTATTGCCAACCTGGGAAGCTCACATGAGCCTTTGTCCAGGGTTTCTGTTTAGAGTCAGTCTCCTAGGCATGTCTGACTTTAGCTACTCAGATTTCAACACCAGCACCTCCTGTCCCCCTCCCATGCCCTGAGCAAAAGCAGGCATTCATCTTAAATCACCGTGTTGGATAGACACAGCCACTGTACCATTCCAGATATAGTGCCAGAGGAACTTAATGAAGATAAACTTATTGACATAAGTGAGGAAAATTGTTGTGATAAAAATAATCAAGATGTTCCAGAAGGAGTGATGCTGGGGAAAAAAAAAAAAAAAAAAACAAAGAAGACCTTACATTAAGGGAACTCTTGGAGATATTTCTTGACATTGAAAGTGAAAAGGATAAAATCTTGTGAGATGATCCAAACTTAGAAAGCAGTGTGACAATTTGCCATGGCATAGAGAAGATTCTCACTCCATATTGTAAGTAATATGGTGAGTAGGAGGAAAGCACTAGTTAAACTACTCTTGATAGTATTTTTTTACAAAGAAATTTAACTCTTAATGTTTCAATGTTTTAAACTGCAGTATAAATAAATATTAGTTTTATTAGTATTTTGATTTCCCTATGCTTTTATAATTGAAAGAGAGTTTTTAATATTTTGACAAAAACATTTTGAAGGTCATGGAACAATTATAATTTTTCCCATTAAATATTTTTAAAAATTTTTGTTTTTGATTGTGATAAGAAACATATAACATAAAAATTATTATCTGAACCATTTGTAAGGGCATAATTCAGTAGTGAGCTAGATTACATTGTTGAGCACTAGATTTTCAGAATTTTTTCGTCTTGCAAAACTGAAACTTAATACCTATTAAGCAACTCCCTATTTTTCCCTTTCCCCAATCCCTGATAACCACCATTCTACTTTCTGTTTTTATAAATTTGACTACTTTAAATATCTCATATAAGTGGAATCAATATTATTTGTCTTTTTGTGACTGGCTTATTTCACTTGACATGATATCCTTAAGGTTCATCCACATTGTAAGTTGTGACAGGATTTCCATCTTTTTTAAGGCTGAATGATATTCCTTGGTACACATATACTACATTTTATTTATCCATTCATCTGTAGATAGATATTGGGTCCCTCTCTCCCGAGGAATATACTTGGAAAATAAATTCTATTAAATGTTTACATGGCCTTATAGGAAAATTTTCACATGCAGATGCACATACATACATATGTCCAGATGGTTATACACTCTTATATATCTTACACATGTTCCCTTTACTGATTAATTAATGCTTTGTATTAATTTTAAACATTCTTATAATCATTATCAGCATGCAGATTTATTTATAGTCCTTCATGTTTTGAGGATTAATATTTTAATCTGCCATTTTGAATATTCCTTCATCCAACAAATGTTTACTTGACTTCTACTATATTCCAGATGTTGTGCTAGGTGCTTGAAATACTTTGGTGGACAAGATATCTGTCATATTAGTAAGTACATTTTCACATGGGGAGGCAGTAAACAAGTATAATAAATAAGCAAATTAGTATGTTGGACATTAGGTACTCTGAAAAAATAGAAATATAGAGCAAGATATAGCAGATTGGATGTGCAGGCGAGAAAGTAGGAAAGTTTCAGTGCTTAATAGAATAACCAGAAAAGGCTTCATTGAACTAAATTTGAAGGTGGTGAAGGCTTTGTCCTTCTGGACACAGGGTGAAGATAATCCAAGTGGAGCAAAAAGCCACAGCAAAGTTCCTAAGACAGTAACAAACTTTATATGTTCCAGAAGGTAGAATCCAGTGTGGCTAGAGCAGAGGCAACAAGGGTCAGAACTGCAGTAGATGAGGTCAGAGGGGAGGCCCAGATCCTTGACAGGACTTCAGCTTTCACTGTAAGGAAACAGGAATGAAGCCATAGTAGGGCGGTGAGTAGAGGACTAAGTGAATGGACTATTTGTTTATTTATAATTTCAGAATATTATGGGGGTATAAATGTTTTTGTAACATAAATTGCTTCTATACCATTTGAGTCAAGGTTGTAAGTGTGCCTACTCACCAGATGGTGTGCATTGTACCAGTTAGGTGTGAATTTATCCATCTCCTCCTCCCCTGTCCCACCTGCTTGATTTCCAATGAATGTTATTTCCCTATGTGCACATAAGTGTTGATCAATTAGTTCCAATTTGATGGTGAATATATGTGGTATTCACCACATGTATTCATTCTTGTGATACTTTATTTAGAAGAATAGACTCCAGTTCCATTCAGGTTAATAATACAAGAGCTCATTCCAGCTACATTGTTCAGAAAAGTTCATGGCTGTAGTGGACAAAGACAGAAATGAGGAGACCACATTAGGGTTATTGTAGCTATCCAAACAAAACAGTAAGTTGGTAGCAGTGAAAATCGTGAGTGTTCACTGGGTTGTGGATTTATTTGCAAAAGAGAGAATATTGAGTTTCCTAAAAGAATGGGAAAGCAATAAAGAATAATGACAAACTTTGGCCTCTTTGGATATAGATGTATGGAATTGCTATCATCTGAGATGGGGAAAGCTATTGGAGGAACAAGTCTCTGTGAAAAAAATCAATTAAGTTTGACAACTTGATTTTGAAAATTTTACATTATATAATCAGATGGAGATTCTGTCAGTTGGTTAAAGAAGTCTTGAGTTCTGGAGATAGGTATGAGTTATAGATTTATATTTGGAAGTTGGAGGAATGTTGATGGCTTTGAAAGCAGAGATAGCTACTTAATTTGTGGGAATCAGGCAAAAAAAATTAGGGTACCTTGTTCTAAAAGCAGGAAAAAATAGTTTCTTCCTTTCCTCTGCAATTTCTCTTTCAACCATTTTTGTTATTAAATATTGCACGTTATCAGACATGAGATATTCATGGAGTGAGATCAGACCCTCACAGATACCCAGAGCCCCACCTCACAGCTTGGCTCAAAGGGCACAGGCCCCCAACTTCAATGCTCCTCACCGCTGTACACAGGCCCCTAACAGGGTGCAGAATGTGACAATGGTGGCTGGGTGGGGTGGTAGAGCAGGAGGCAGGGAACCCATGCTGGGAGGGGTCATGGGTCGAGGAAGCACATATGAGCCTGGTGCAAGCTCCATTTTTCTATCAGACTTCTACTAATTTTTTTTCTAAATACTCTTTCTCAATCATTTAATATAATCTTTAAATCCTTATGATAATATTTAACAAAAGATGTAATAAAATTACAGTATTAATATTTATTCAAAATTGTTTCTTCTTTTAATGCTCTTAATATTTTTACACAAATATTAACTATTTTTATAGATAAATTAAATGCATATTATAAAATGTCAGTTGACTATTTCAAATAACTTAATTCCTTGGTGTATTTCCAAAATCATCCTATTCCAATATTAGCAGCCTTTCTAATTTTGTTTTACCACCTATGTAATAGTTTTTTAGTGTGTAAAGTTTAGGTTAAAATAAACCTAACACATAGCACATTTATGCAATAATAATTATAATAAGAATGCACTAAAAGTCTTATTTCTAACCCTGCTTCATCACTATTGACTTTAAAATGGAAGACAGGCCTTTCTCTAAAAATTATGCATGAAGATGCATGATTAAAAGCATAAAGCAGCAAAAGTAGCCTGTTAGAATAAATTAAATATAAAAGAAAAGAAAATGGCGATATTCTGGAAAGAACATTTATAAGGATAAATGCTTTTTCAGCAAGTATATTACATACCCAAACAATCTCAAAGTTAAGTGTAATTATTTTTACCTATGTTATATATAATTATTCTGAGACATAAACATAGTTTTATTAATATATTTTAAATATTTGCCATGCTTTTTTAGGTTGGAAGTGATTTGAAATGAACATTAAATTGATGTAAAGTCACATGCACTATACCTTTATTAGGTTTTAAGTAATTAATGATTCATATTTTAAAGATAAGATTGTTTATATGCAAATTGATGCTTTGATAGAAATAGTGATATGATAGTGAATAGTCAAAATGTATCAGCAATAATCCCACATAATATTCTAGTATCAAATTAATGTATGGTAAATTCTAGTTCTCATTTTAAGAAGCTAAGTCATTAAACTTACTATACTTAATCCATTTTAAAGCATGACAATTGCAGTGTCCTCCAGTTTCCCCTACTTTTTTCTGTATTCTGACAGAGAAATATCAGTGCCTCGGCTGCTCTGTGACCCTGCTAGCTGCATGTTTGAACCTGATAAAGGTGTTAAAATTGTTTCCCAAAACGCTGAAAGAAACTTGCCACAGCCCTGAGCCAAATTCCTTAAACCCTCATACTAACTTTATAAACCTGAGCCCCTCCTTTTGGATGCACCTAGGTAGAGCATTTCCTGTCTCAGAGTCCCCTGTAGAATATGCTGCAGACCCCAGCGCCATCCCCTTACCTACGTTCCCCTAATAAATGCTTTGTACTGACTACTCTGGAGTTCAGTGCTTCTTTCTTTGAAATCCCAACAGACCCCATTTCAGGATAGTTTGTGGCACTCCCTTGTGGGAATTCCTCTGCCACCACTTTTGGGGTGACTACAGCCATGGGTTCAGCAAGACAGAACAATTATATTTTGTAGCTTAATTAAAAACAACCATTTTAATTGAAAACAAGAAATGACACCATTTGCCATTTTTTTCCTTCCTTCTTTTGTTTCCTTTTCCCCTTTTCCCCATTAGTTTTTGGGAATATCAAATTCATCTGTGAGATTTGTTCACTGAATGATGTTTTTTTCTTCAAACTATTTATTTATTCATTCATTCATTCATCCATTCATCCATTGTTTTAGACAGAGTCTTGCTCTGTTACCTCAGCTATAGTGCAGTGGTGTCACCATGACTCACTGCAACCTCAATCTCCTGGGCTCAACGGATTCTCCTGCCTCAGCCCCGCCCCCCCCCAGTAGGTGGGACTACAGGTACACACTACCATGCCCAGCAAATTTTTTTCTATTTTTTGTAGAGATAGGGTCTCTCTTGCTCAGGCTTGTCTCAAGCTCTTGCACTCAAGAAAGCCTCCCTCCTCAGCCTCCCAGAGTGCTAGGATTACAGGTGTGAGCCACCACCCTTGGCCTGAATGATCTTTTTATGTATTTGCACTTTTTTGTTGGCATATACAATATAACATTACATGTTCATTTGTGTATTTTCAAATTTTCAAGATTTTACATTTCTTCAGTTATAATTTCAGATAGTCTTTAGGAGAAAAGATTTCTTATTTTTTTGACTTAACCTCCAAAAATTATTAAATAGAAAATCTGAATGGTTATCATGGATTTTTTTGTGTGTAATGGAGAAAAGATAACTATTAGAAAAGCTATGATTTAACTATACTCACTCTTTTCACATAAAGAAATGATAAATATTCTATACATGTATAATTAATAATGTAATCAAATGACTCATTTTGAAAGGCTTAACTGAAATTTATAAGAGAATTTATAGACACTGATAAATTGATGGGTGAGTCTATGTGGGTCCATAATAGCATTATGAATGCCTGTCATCAGTATTGATAGCTATCTCAGATGTATTCTACTTATTCTCATGAAGAGAGGTGCTCAAGAATTCTGTTTTGTATGAACACTCACATTAACATGCATGGACCTATTATGTCATGTGTCCTTATAAATATTTTACATCTTTTCAACTTTAGGAAAAAAATTATATGAACATAATCAGTGAATATGTTTTAATTCTCTTTAACTTCTCTATGTTGTTAGAATTTGAGAATTCTCTAACACAGCAAGCTTGACACTTCCATGTGTAACTAAAATATCCTAGATTTGTGAGACTTATAATTTAGGCTCATTTCCTTCATTTTTTTTTTAATTGAAAGCATTCAATTCTGCATAGAAAACTTTTTCATTCCTAAGAAGCAGAATCAAAATCGTCCCCGTCTAAAAGCAGGAAATTTAGTTATATTGTAAGTATGACCCAGTTAAAGCAGCTCTATTTTATGCCTTACAGTTTTAAATGGACCAACTTATTTAAGTAACTGAACACAGAGAGGCTTAGAAGGAAAACCTAACAACTGGAACATTGTGATGATGGTTATCTTGTAAATTTCCCTTCTTTGTGATCCATTGGCTTGTCTAAGCTTTATTTTTATGTTTTAATTTTTTTCTCTTCTGTGGAGGTTATTTCCTGTAAAGACAGTAGGAAAAAAGTAAGGATTATTTTTTATGTTCTTGCTATTAAAAAAATTCTCTTTTTAATATTCAGTGTTTTGTTTTGCTCTAAATGTCTTAGGTTACACACATATCTTCTTTATAGATATTGTCTGAAGCATAAAATAATATAACAAAATTAATGAATCGAGTGAAAAATATTTCTCTTATTTCTTTTTTGAAGAGAGTATCAATGTTTATGAAAATGATAAATTGACTATAGTAGCTAGTCTAGTCTAGTTCAAATCATTTTTTTCTAACAGAATTGTTGCTGAACTAACATTTGATCAGAGGCATACTTGCTGGAGGTCTTTCTAAGGACAATTTGCTAGTGATGCCAAATTAAGAAGTGCAAGCTAATGTTCTAAGACTTTCTGTGTACTAAAGCCTCAGTAAAGTGCTCGGTTCTTGTCAGTGTTAGATGGGCTGTATAAGCTTTATCTGGCTGGCTTGTGAAATTATCTTTCCAAAAGAGACAAGAAGGGTGGAGATGCTATTTAAATAAGCATCAAAAGTACCCTCTGCTTAGTTATTCAGAGCCAAAAACATTAGCATGAAAATCCTAATTCTGTAAAAATGTACATTTTCTCAAATAGCATTAGGTGACTCAGAAGCTTTAGACAAACAACTGGCACATTTCTTCTGACATGAAAAATGAACCCCAACCACATGGAAAGCACATTCCAGCTATATACTTGACTTCTCACTTCTCATCATGGATCATAGCCTTAGCCTGAAGTCTTCCATTCCTCTTCGCCGAAGTACCAGCAGTGAGAGAAGCCAATATCTTGGGGCTTTCAGTTGTGTTCAGGTCTTAGTCATGGCCCTATGTAGGCAAAAATGTGTCAAAGTAGTTGGCAATATAATGACCCAGAACTGTTATCCCTGTTGGCAAAATGCAAGTCAACATAAGGTTGCTCCGTATGTGCTTCCAACAAAATGCTGGTTTGCCAGATCCGTCAAGCAGCCATGCACAGATTTTAGGGCCTATCCATGAGCATCGCTGGCATTGGAAATTTACAATAATGGCAAATGAAATGGTAAAATAGCCTTTTATTCCCCCCATAGTTGAATTAAAGACAAAATCCTGGGTCATTGAAACATATTTTGAAATCCAGTCAAAATCATTTATGATTTGTAATGATTGAGTTTTAGGTCAGGAGGAAGCATTTGACATAAATTCATTTCAAAATTCTCAGATTTGGATGAGAAAACTGAAATCCAGAGAAATTAAATATAACGTCCATAAAACAAAGAAAATATAATCCAGGGTTTCAAACCCTGGGTTATGAACTCTCCATACTGCATAGTGACTTTACACTGTTGGGACTTGAACTAATAATAGTCCATTCATTTATTTAACAAATTTTTATTGAAACTAATAATATGTCAGGTATTAACCTAGGAACTGAAAATACAGAGATAAGTAGGACAGGGCGAGGAGACAAAGAATAAGTAATAAATTACAAAGTCATTTCAGATGAAGATAAACATTCCTAAATCAGTCAGGTAATCCAGCAACCAGTCAATCAAATAATGAGTGTGAAGACAGAATGAAGAAAGCTACTTTAGATCTGGTGGTAAAAGAAGGTATTTCTGAGAAGATGATATTTGAGCTGATATCTTAATAATAAAAATAAATCATTCTATTACACAATCTTGAGGGGGGACATTATAGACAGAAGGAACACAAAGTGTTAAAACCCTAAAATGAAAATGATCCACTTGTGTAAAGGAACAGAAAGAAAATCAGGTGGCAATAGAAGAGTTTGCAAGGAGGAGAGTCTCATGGGATGAGAAGAAAGAAGCAGCCAGTGTCCAGATCATGAAAGTTTAATAAACCAGGGTAAGATGGTTTTTGTTTTATTCCAAATATGATGCAATCATTTTCTAGAGTACTAAAGAGGGGAGTGACATAATCCTTCTTGCATTTTGAAAAGATAACTCTGGCAGGAAAATTAAGGGGGAGTAAGAATATTTATGGAGAGCATTTTGGAATTCAGGCAAGAGAAATGGTAGCTTGGACTAGAATTTTAATACTGAAAATAGAAAAAAAGGTGGATGTAGATTAGATATATTTTACAGATAAATTAAGAATTTGGTGATGTGTAAGATTTTAGGGATAAGGGAAAGAGGGGTATCAAAAATAACTTCTAGGATTATTTGGCGTGAGTAACTTATTAAAAAGAAATAACACTTACTGAGAGAGCACAGAGGGAAGCAGAAATTGTTGTGGGGATGGGGGAAGATAATCCAGAGTTCTACTTTGGGCATAAAAAGGATTGAGATAGCCATTCAAAATTCATGGAAAAATGTCAAGGAGGCAGTAGAGCATAATACTGTGCAAGTCAGAGGAGCAATCAGGGCTATACATGCATTTTTCTGAGTTGTTGGCATGTATCGAATAGTTCCTCTAGGTAGGTATATAGTAGTATACACCTACGGGGTGAGTTGTCCTTCTTTGCTGCTTCCAGAGCCCTCTCTCTCCTTCATCCTTAAGAATCCCCAACATACTACTTGACTATACCCCCTGCTCTGCTCCTCACTGTAGCCCTCTATAGATTCTTAGGTTATTTTTCCTTATTCCCTGAAGATTTCAGGACACAATTTATGTTCTCAGTCTCTAATACCATTTTTGTCTTAATTATCATAGTTTCAAACACCCACGTGGGAATATTTTCCAAACCCTAGCTTCAGAGTTTCTTTACCTATAGTGATCAAATAGTTCCAAAATACCTACTTGCTTAATCAGTTATCATTTAGATCTTGCAACCCCCTCCATGGATTCAAATTCAAGCATCCTGCTTTCCAACCACCATCTTTGTCTTTCCAGTGGTGCCTCCAGCAATTCTTTCATTAATAATTTGATTTTTTTCCTCCTTTTCTCTTCAATCTCTCATAACAGTTCATCATTATGATCACTTTCTTCCATATATCCTTTAATTATTTGCCCTCTTTAGCCTCCATTTTCCTTGCTTGGCAGACTCTAAACATGAGTAAAACCCAACCTTTTCCTGTTCTATACCTGCGTCTGGGCAATTGAATGTGACTAGGAAAAACCAACCATTCTCATTTGTCTCAATTTAAACTTCATAGCCACTAAATTCAGATGGTCCTTCGGTAACCTGCTGAATTCTACTGCCAATTCATTCTTCTGTAGTCCCAGACCATTCTTTAACACTGTCTATATCTTCCAACATTCAACACCTTGTCTTTCATCTTAGCTGATGATCTTGTTTTCTCTTTCATTGGAAGGGAAAAAAAGGCAGAAGAAAAGAATTTGGAACTCCCCACCTTCAAATCTAGCAACCTCCATCCACATACTCAACCATCTCTCCTGTTATTACAGAATGTTCTCCATGCACATGAGAAAGGCTAACTCATCCCTTTGTGCAGTGAATCCGATCCCCCCACAGCTATTTAAAGGAAAATTTTTCCCTCTCTTCTGTATCATTTCTCGCTCATATTAAATAATCCTTACTAGCATATTAACTTACATTTACCCTTGATCTTAATGAAATTCATCTTCTTTGAGCTTATATCTTCCTTTAGGTATTACTCCATATTTCTGCAAAATTGCTTAAAACAGCTCTCTGGAGACTACTAGCTATTCCTGACTCCTCCCTCTACTCATTACCCACATCTTTTGTACCACTTGGTTGATTCTACCTTCAGAATATTTATCAAGTCCATCCATTGCCCTCCATCTCCACTTACACTAGCCTGGATTGAGCCACTATTGTCTCCTGCTCAGACTATAATTGGCAACCATTTGGTGTCCCTGTATCCATTTTTGATTTCCTAGAGTCATTATTGATATTTTTAAAATATAAGTCTTATGTTATTTCTCCTGCTTAAACACTGGCACAATAGTTTCCCATTGTATTATAAAATGTAAATGTAACCATCTTACTGTGTCCTATAAAACCCTGCTTATTTTTCATCTTCACCTTGAGATTTTATCCCCATTGCTCCAGTCCCACTGCCCTCTTCTCTGTCATACCAAACTCTTTCCACCTAGAGCTTTTGCATCCACTCTTCCTTCTGGGCATCACTGGCTCCTTTTCACTTTTTAAGGCTCTGCAAGGCCTTTCCTAACTTATCCTAAATAGATCTTCTTGTTTTTATGCCATCTTATTATATTTTTCATAATTTTTCCAATTTATACATACATATTAATATTGACTTTTTTATCTATTTATTATATCTTTTTATTAGACCATAAGTTCGATGAGAGGAGAAACTGTGTTTCATTAATTACTGCCCCAATACTTTGTATACTGCTAGCTACATAGTAAGTGTTCAATGAATAGTTGCTTTAAAAAAAAAAGAAAGAAAAACAACTCACTGTACTCCCTAGCTTCACTTGTTCTCTTCCATTCTCTCTTGAATTTACTCAGATCACATTTCTTCTCCCATCCAGTGACAGAAACAATCTTAATAGAGTCACTTGAGATCTTCCATGTTATAAACTCAACTAGTAATTGATCATTTTTTTTCTTGGCTTCTGGGATGTCACTTTATTTAGTTTTCTAAATCATTATGCTGCTTTTCTGTTTTCTGTGTTAGTTCCTCCTAATTTCTACTTCTCAATTTGAAGTATGTTGGGGCTCACTCTTTATCTTAGATGGCTTCTCTTGTTTATACACACTAATTTCTCATACTCGTGGTACACTATAGATCATAAATTTATATCCCAAATCTGGACTTCTTTCCAGAGCTCTACATGGGTACATACAACTATAATACATACTCAACATCTTTATTTTGATAATTAATAAAAATCTTAAGCTTAATATGTTGAAAAGAAAATCTCTGATTTTATTATAAACTCTACCCACCCTATACTCCACCTCAGAAAATAGCAACATCATTCCTTCCATGCTTCTGATTAAGGACTTTGGAGTTTAACTTCTCTCTTTTTCTCATATCTCAAATCCAAGTTATCTGAAAACTCTCTCTTAACTTCCAATTATGCTGAGAATTGTATCAATTTTCACTCTATTACCACCTATGTCCAAACTATTGTTTTTTTTTTTTTTTTTGTCTATAGTATTTTTCAGTAGTCTTCTCTGATGGTTACTTTTAGGTATCATTTTTTTTTTAATTTTTTTAATTTATTTCAGCATATTATGGGGGTACAGATGTTTCTGTTACATATGTTGCCCTTGCCCCCACCTCCCTCCCTAAGTCCGAGTTTCAAATATGTCCATCATTTGGGTGGTGCACATTGC
>CAUYSK010002170.1:0-29654 GCA_963575035.1 Avahi laniger
GGAGAAGTTCTAGGCCCCCTGAGATCCCGCTTTGCCTATAATCTTCATAAACTTATAAAACTATGTCTTCGTCCCTGTGTATTCTTTTATTTCTTTTATTTTCCATTTTTCTCTATTATTTTCTTATCCCTTGCAACTCTATCAAAGGGACCCAGTTTTTTGCTGGGAGCTTAGCTACCTCCCTGCACTATTCAATAAATGGTGCTGGGAAAACTGGACAGTCACATGCAGAAAAATGAAACAGGATTCATATCTCTCACCACTCACAAAAATTAATTCAAGACGGATAAATGACTTAAAGGTAAGGCATAAAACCATAAGAATTCTAAAGGAAAATATTGGAAAATTTCTTCCAGATATCAGCCTAGGCAAAGAATTTATGAAGAGGACCCCAAGGGCAATCACAGCAACAACAAAAATAAATAAATGGGACTTGATTCAATTAAAAGGCTTCTGTACAGCTAAGGAAATAATCAACAGAGCAAACAGACAACCTACAGAATGGGAGAAAATATTTGCAAACTACACATCAGGAAAAGAGCTAATAACCAGAATCTACAAAAAACTCAAATAAATCAGAAAGAAAAAAACAAACTACCCCATTCAAAAGTGGGCAAAAGATATGAACAGAAGCTTTTCAAGGAAGATAGACAAATGGCCAATAAACATGTGAAAAAATGCTCAACACCGCTAATCATCAGAGAAATGCAAATTAAAGCCACAACGAAGTATCACACGATCCCAGTTCGAATGCCTTTTATTAAAAAATCTAAAACAATAGATGCTGGCATAGATGCAAAGAGAAAGGAACACTTATACACTGTTGGTGGGAGTGCAAATTAGCACAACCTATATGGAAAACAGTATGGAGATACCTCAAAGAACTAAAGGTAGACCTACGATTTGATTCAACAATCCCACTATTATTGGATATTTACTAAAAGGAAAAGAAGTCATTTTATCAAAAAGATACCTGCACATGAATGTTTATTGGATCACAATTCATAATTGCAAAGATGTGGAATCAACCCAAGTGCCCATCAATTCACAAGTGGATTAACAAAATGTGACATATGTATACTATGGAGTACTTCTTAGCTATGAAGAAGGATGAATTAAGGTCTTTTGCAACAATTTGGGTGGAACTGGAGACCATTACCCTGAGTAAAGTATCTAAAAAATGGAAAAACAAATACCGCATGTACTCACTTTTAAATTGGAACTAACTGATCACCACACACGTGCACAGAGGGAAGCAAAACTCAGTGGAAATCAAGCACGGGAGAATGGGAGGAGGGGATGAGCAAAAACCTACTTCACAGGTACAATGAACACTAGATGGGTGATGGATACACTTATAAACCTGACTAACACATAACAAAATCAATACATTTAATCAAAAACATTTGTACTGACATAATATTTTCAAATTAAAAAAAAAAGAAACAAATAAACAAAATACAGAAAATAGTTTACTGCAAATCATCATTTAGAATTCAGAAAGAACTGTTTGAAAGACAAGATGGGGCAGACCATGGAGGCCACAGCTAAGAGAACTACTGGGCAAAGGGATAGATGCTGCCACCCTAGGTTGAGCAGAGAATTAACATTTTGAAGGTGCCACAATTTCACTTATTCCTTCAGTACTTACTGTGTGCCTACTATGTGCCTGACAATGCTCTAGAGGTTCAGTATTTAAGAGTGAATGAAAGAGATAAAAAATAAATCTCTGCCATCATGGAGTTTATATTGTAATACAGGGAGATAATGACCAAGCAAAATATTTTCCTCCAACGTACAGGGCTGATGAGAAAGAGAAAAGGGACATAGGGAGTCTTGACTAGATTGCAATCTTCGATCCTATAACCAAATTTCACGGAGACGGTGACCTGAAGCAGAAGAAGTGAGCCATGCATATATCTGAGGAAAAGATTTCCAGTTAGAGGAAACAACAAGTACAAAGAATCTGACTGAGCCAGGAATCTGACTGATCTGGGTTCAGGCAGGAGAGAGAGGGAAGGACATTGCAGATAACCAAAATGGCCAGAAGGGACTGAATAAGAGAAAATGAGATCAGTTCAGAAGTCACAGAGAATTACGCAGGGCCTACTAGGTTATTGTAAAGATCTTGGCTTTTACTCCAAGCAATGGGAAGCTATTAGAGGATTCTAAGCAAAGGGATGACATATAGTTGCCAAAATAATAATAACAATGTCTATCATATAGATATTATTATATTAACTTGTTTAATCTAAGCACTACTGCTCTTCCAATTTTACATTTAAATATGTTGCTCAAAATTAAATATATTGTAAGTATCAGGGCCCAGATTTGAACCCAGAGAGCCTGGCTCCAAAGTCTGTGCCCCTAAATGCTATGCAATACATCTCATAATCTGACTAAAGTTTAACAGGATTACTCTGGTTGCTATTACCAGAAGACTTTAAGGGCAAAGTTACAAAGTGTGGTTAAAAGAGTGTTTACAATAATATTCTAGCCCAGAGACCATGGTGACATGGACCAAGGAGCAGCAGTGAAGGAGGTAAAGAGTGACCAGTTTGGATACATCTCAAAGGTATGCTAAAAAACTGGCTGGCAGATAAAATGGGGTCTGTGAGAAAGAAGAGTGAAGAAGGACTTCAAATTTAAGAAGGCTAATCTTAAAAGATGAATCTATTGCATAAATAAAATACTAAGAAAATGTTTAAATTTAAAGTATTTGCTGTGACATTCTAGGTAATAAGAAATCTAAATGCCATATTCCTTATCCTGAAGAGGACACAGTCCCTATAATTTCTCTTGTATTGATACCTGTCCACTCCTGGGAAAGTTATGGACACCAACTATCAGACAACCTAAACACAGTATTAAGAATTTTATTATGATGCATAAAATGAGATAATGACTGAGTTCATCCTAAAATGTAAAGCTTTTCTACACTTTACAATATCTTACTTAGATTTTCACTGGATTTAAGAAGACATCAACATGCAGAGGTTTTTCTCTTCTCATTTAATCAAGCTGTAGAATAAGCAAGCCAACAGTGCACATTCCGGTATAAATGCCATCACTTTAGGTCATTAGCAAGAAATTTGTTGCAAGGCTTAGAATGTGTATATTGAAATGCAACTGGGAAAAAAATATATATATAAGCTGTTGGCAAAAAACATTATTAGAAGAAGGTCATGGTGAAAAAGTCAGTCTATCCCTTCCTTCCTTCCTTCCTCCCTTTCTCTTTCCTCTCTCTTGTACAATCATATTCAATTAATTTCTACCTGAAACACATTAGAAATGAATGGCTTACAAACTGGTTCTTCAAAATTTATGACTATTCCACAAAAAGCATAGCAAGGCATTAACTAGTCATAAACAAGACACATATTTAAAGCAGATGTTTATAAAATATCTCTCTTTTGAATGCAATCTAATCTCAGCAGTAAAATCCATATAGGGTCAAGATGCTCCAGGGTACTGTATCACGTTGTATCTGAAAAAGCCAGCATTTCATTCAGGGAACTTGCGTAGTGGGAAATGAGAACCCCATTTTTGGAAAGCTCAGTTGGTGTCATATGGGGCCAGTTCCTATGAGGAATCCTCAAAAGTCCAAGCTCTCCTCAAGATGCCTCTACACTATAGAGACAAACAAGGAGACATTACCACTACTGAAATGGTTCATGTCATTACTCATCAGATAATTGCTCTCCAGTGAAGTCTGATTTCACTGTGACCTAGAAGCAGGGATAAGCATTCAGTGTTTTCTCAGCATCTATGACCTCTCCCAATGCTCATCACTGGTTCTTAATTCCAGCATTTCTCAAACTAAAAGGAAATTCACAGTAATTTCATAAACCAGTATATCATTAAAAATGTATATAGCTCAGAGAGTCTGGATTACACTATATTATGTATAACTTTTCAGAAATACACAACATGTCTTAACATAAGAATAGAAAAGCTTCTGAAAATTCACAAATTACTCTCTGCATTATTAGCCAATTAAACCATGGTGCCATGGATCTTTCTCTAAATACTTTTTAATAGAAATTATTCTATAAAATACCGTATAGCAAATAATATCAAACAAACATAACCTATTAAGGTCTCATAATCATTTCTTACTGTACTTCCCAGTGATACTCTAATTCCCTAGAACACATCTAATTTTTTACAGAGCTGTTTATCCCAATAACAAGTAGTCCCAGACAGAATATTTTTCACATGCTGCTTCTGACCTTTAATTTCTTGGTCTCCATTTTAATGTCTTAGTGTCAGTGTACCTGCTTCTACCAACAACACAGCATGTTTCTTTCTCTACTGCCCCCTAATAAGTTTTATAGTATATTATGTTTTGAGAGGTAGAGAACTCATTTGTTAATACTATGTATTAAATTAAGATGGTAAATGGCTTTCCTATCTTTGATCATAAGTATTAATAACATAAACAAATAGCTGGATGTTTAGAGGAATTATAGCCCAAGAAATTACAAAGTTAACTATATGAAAATTAAAATTGCTATATCCCATAAATGTGTATCAGTAAAAAATGATCACTTCTACATGAACTCTTCAGAGATTTACCTTGTAGCTTAAACTGCATACATTCCCCAGATGCAGTTTATAAAATGGACTGAACACTAAAGAGGTTCTAGTTGTTATTGAAAGAAAAAGTATGCTGATTTAAAACACTTCCAGGCTGAAGCAATGAAAAGTATCTCCGGCTTCCATCATATTTGGTCAAAAATTGTGTTGTTTTGGTAATTCTTAAAATGGCACGGAAAAAATTCATAACTCCTTCTGGGGAAAAAAATGCACACATGCATACATGTACACACCCTACCTACAAATTCCTCTGCAAAAATAAAACAAGTAGTAGTTGAAGAGAAAAGAACCTCTACACATAAAATCCATGCTCTTCTTCCCTCAGGACGTAATTTTAAACTCTGTGCATAATACAGACAACTAAAGAGCTTTTAAAACTACTGATGCCTTGAACCTACCCAAGATCAATTAATAATTCAGAATCTCTTGACTATTCTTATTTCCCCTTTTAGAAAGGAAGATCACCAGTGGTCAGAGAGAAACTCTTGTGTACCAAAGGAGAACCACAGGAACTGGAACACGTGGAAATTTCAGTTTGTGAGAGGGAATGAAGTCCCCAGCCTCAGGAGAAGTTTGTGCTCCTCCAGTGCAGATTTAACTCCTGACTCCACTCCATAATTGAGCCCTGCAAATAATCCTCAGTGGGCTTTCATCTTTATTCTTTCAACAAGCAGTTATTGACTTCACTGTGAAGCAGGCACTGTGCTACATGCTGGAGATACAACGGTGACAAAGCAAACACTAGAATTTAAGAGAATGCAAACTCCTAAGGTATCCCCAACTCTTAGCTGACACATAGTAGGCACTCGATAAATATTTTTGGAAGGAAGGAAGGCCTTCAATAAATCCTTGTCTTCATGGATCTTACAATATAGTGGTGATGGCAGATAGTAAGCAAATAATTGCACAAACAAGTTCAAGTGGAAACCACGGTAAATACTAAGAATGAATTCAAAAACTAGAGATGAGAGATTTTAACAAAGGAAGCGGTTTTACATTGAAAGGTTTTGAAAGAATTGTGAAGGATTCATGCTAAAACTGAAATCTAAAGGAAAAATATGAGTTCACCAGGTGAAGAAATGTGTGTACTATGGGGAGATAGGATTCAATATAAAACAGCAATAATGGTATCTTAGGGGCCCCTGTCTTTGCCATATATTCTAGATTGTTTCATTTCTGTTCCTAGAGAGTTAGAGGATTGATAAAAACATTTTTTATCATAACATTGACTAAATGTTCCTGTTAGAAAAGCAACTACCAAGTTATAGTTGAACATATTTCCTTACTTGCAAAAGATGAAGAAAATATTTATGCCTTTAAGTACCTTTAAATAAACTACAACTGAAGCTACTATCTACTGATATTTAATGTACTTTATTAAAAGGAACTGATTTTTCCTATATATATTTGTCATTAACAATATTGCCTAAATATAAATACTTTTTTCTTTTTTCAGTAAACAGAAAATTATGTAATCCAACAAGTTTATTTGATTAAGTTACAAGAAAGTTTTTGTGCCAGATTCACTGTCCAGCTGTATTAATCTACCCTTTCATGATGTTTCTTTCTTCTATTTTTTTCCCATCTCTCTGCCTATTCATTCTCAGTTTCTTTTTCCAGGTTTTCTTCCTTCATTTGTTTCTGAAAACTAAGTGTGGCACATATTAAAATCAGCAGGGATCTTTTTACAACTACATGGTAGCTGCATTTTTATGCAAAGGATGGTGAGTACAAATAACACAAAACTCAAACCCCCCTCTCATATTACAGGATTAATTGCTCACTGACCTAAATGGAAAGTGGTCAAGGGGTCAAGAGGATATTTTCCAGGCACATACATCTCCAGTGCCTGCCCTTAAACAAAATGTAAGCACACAAATATCCTAGTGTTTGCCTTTAAACGTAATTTAAGTATAATAAATAACAAATACTAAAGGCCAAATTCAAAGGAAAGCTTTGTAGTTAATGTACCGCACCAGATTATAAGAGAGGGGCATTGTCAGCAAATTCCAATCTCCTATCAAACCAAATACGCTTGATGCCTTGGTTCAAACCACAGCTGACTCAGGGACTCGCTACATCAGCACCGATCCTAGAGTCATGTATCCAGATTCCTCCCCCTGCCCATTTGTCCCCACTTCCTTACTTTGGTTATATGAAAATTTCTGTAAACTTAAAAATCTGCTTCAAGCTGCTCCATAATTTTTCAACACTATAACCAACATTTTGCAGAGTGCTCGCTCCCCAACTCACGCTCAGTGAATCATAGCAGCTGTTCTGGCCTTCTTCCTAGAGTTTAACACTCCAACTTCCCTTGCAAAATTTCTCTTTTAGAGGCCTGTTTTTCAGCATTAGCACTCTACTGAATAAACACTCAGATAACGTTATAGTCACAAAAAAGACTATAAAATTTACTAACAGTGATTATTAAAACAACAGAAAAATAGTCGCCAGAGTTTCCCAAGGAAGTTCCAATCTCCATAAACATAAGTGAGAATATTAAAAATGGCAGGTACACTGTATTCCTAATTGGTATAGATTTAGGCAAATTTAAATTTTTAACATGTAAAAATTTGTGAACAATCCTTAACTCCTGTTTTCTTCTTACATCCCCCATCCTAACTGTCCACAAATTCTATCATATTACAGAATTCAGCCTCATCTAACCACCTTTTCTGTGACTGGTCTAAATCTGGGCACCATCATCTCCTCCCTGGACTACTCGAATCATCTCCTAAAGGTTCTGCCTGTATTTACCCACGCCCTGGTCAAGCTCTTCTTTACACTGTTTACCACCAATGTAAAGAAGACATGGCTACAACTCTTATCAATTCAGGGCCACAGTGGATGTAGCTTAGCAATGATACTGCACAGAGCCACTCAGCAGAGGGGCCTTCATTCACCAGCCACATGTCCAGAGGAGGTAACATTCTAATTCTCATACAGATCTTATCTCTTTTCTCCTCAAAGTTTTCCAGTGGTTTCCCTCTTGTTCACAATGAAATCAAACTCCTTACCACAGTCTCCAAGTCCCTAAGATCTGGTCCTGACTGTCAATTCGTCTCTACTTTGATCACTATCCCTTTCTTGTCCCCTTGGCAGGCACACTGGACTCCTGGCTGCTGTGCACACACATCAAGCACACACACATTCCTGGCTCAAGGCATTTGCACTGTGCTTCCCGCTGCCTAAAAGCCTCCTGTGCCAAAAATAACCCCTCTCTTCAAGTCTCTGCTCAAATGTAACCAAACATGAAAATTCTCCTCTAAAAACAGTACCTAAAATGCCATTCCTCAACCTCATCACTATTGCCCTCATCACTCTTATTTTTTCTTCTTAGGAGTTATATACTTCTTATATATTTGTTTATTGTCCTTTCTCACTCGTTCTCAATGGTATTCACACCACTGATATATATGTGAAAATCACAAAAGAAACAGCAGGGCCAAAAAAAACCAAAAACAGGTTTTTATTTTAGTAAGTAAAGAAATATAAAATTATATAATAAATTTAAGAAATGAAAAATGGAGGATACTATTTACTCATAAAACCTGGAAGAAAATTTTTTAAAAAGTAATGCTGCCAAAAATCCCATACCATTTTTTACTGCTGTTGGAGATGACAACCCATACAACTTTCAATGATATGTAATAAGAGATACGAAAGAGTTCATATCTTTTGATTTAAATATTTTATTTCTTGAAATTTTTCTATAAAAATTTTGCTATAAAAATAAGTAAAAATGGAAACGAAAACTTATTTTCAATAATATCCATACAATATTATTTCTATTAGTGTAAAAGAGCAAACTATATCTCCAATAAGAGTAATAGTTATAAAAGTTATAAAATAATCCCATCGCAGATATTAAAATGTTACTTAAAAATCAAGACTTGAAGAATATTCAATGCCAAGGGAAATGCTTACAATACTGCGTTTTGAAAATAAGGCAGTCCACAAAATTATCTCTTTATGCATGTCAATATATGTATCTTAATTTTATAAATAAAACATATGAAGATATATGAACGAAAAAATATTATCATGTGTTACATTGTTTTGAGAGTTGATAGTGTAATCATTGACAAATTTAATTTATTCTTAACTGTTTTTATGTGCAGTTACAAGCATTTATTTTCATTTTAACCAAAAATACAATTTTTAAGCTGTTATGCCATCTTCATTAAATCTGTCACATCCTAGTTCTTAACTGATTTCTACTGGTGCTTCCACATTTCTTAAAAGAGGTCTGTCGGCCGGGCACGGTGGCTCACGCCTGTAATCCTAGCTCTTTGGGAGGCCGAGGCGAGCGGATTGTTTGAGCTCAGGAGTTCGAAACCAGCCTGAGCAAGAGCGAGACCTCGTCTCTACTAAAAATAGAAAGAAATTAATTGGACAACTAAAAATATATAAAAAAAAAATTAGCCGGGCATGGTGGCATATGCCTGTAGTGCCAGCTATTCGGGAGGCTGAGGCAGGAGGATGGCTTGAGCCCAGGAGTTTGAGGTTACTGTGAGCTAGGATGACACCATGGCACTCTAGCCAGGGCAACACAGTGAAACTTTGTCTCAAAAAAAAAAAAAAAAAATAGAGGTCTGTCATTTCTTACTAGAGCTTTCAGAATGATTTACAGATAAAAAACATTATTAGAAAGGGCCAAATTGGTTGCATACTTGCATACTAAGCATATGTTACTGTACTGGGCGCATGTCTCAAAATAAATGCAGATTCCCCCAAATATTTATTGTATCTTCATCAAAATGAAAGTAAACATTTCTGAGATATATCATTTTAAACACACGCATACAAAACCACAAAGCTAAAATTTCCAAGGCAGCATATTAAACTATACATAAATCTAATCCATCCATTCCCAATCTAGTTTTGTTTGTTCAACCCTGAAGTTTATCTACTTATCACCTGAAACTGTCATAAACAATAAGCAAAACAAATGAAATTCTAAAATAAATAAATAAATACCATGTGCAACTGGGGAAGTCTAGAAAAGTCAAGTAAAATGAAATACATTTTCATGTCCCAACTCCAAATAATGTGAGAAAGACAGACATTCTAATTTTAATGCAATATACTCCTCTGTAGATTTGTTCAGCAGGAGTTTCAGCCCCAAGCTTATTTATAGTTTCTGCTATGAGTGAAGAAACTACAAAAGCAAAAACCAGTTACATAAAAACCAAACTGCTAAATAAAAATCATTAAAAATAAACTTATAATTACAAAGTACAGTTATGGTGGTCCACAAAGTTTCTTTTGTACTTTTGCTTTCATAAATACTTACGGCTGAGTCAAATTAAATCCTCCCTTCCTAAATGAACCAGAATTTTTCTGTTATCTCTTGGCCTTCTCAAAACTCAGAAGCCTTGAGTAAGCCCCACTTGTTTCCTATCAGAAAAGTAACCTTAGTCAGCTAAGTATTTACTGAAAGATAATAGGGTGCTGTCCAAGATGAAAGCACTAGAAAATAAGAAAATGAATGAATCTCTGAAAGTCAAATCAAACAGTATAAAATTATAATTAGAGATAAGTTGCACCATGCTGTCTTCCACATAAGTTATGATCCACTAGCCTAAAAAAAGGAGAATGAGGAGACATAAATTCCTATTAGTTGTTTCTATTTCACAGTTTTAATTTTTCCCATGATTTTCTTCAGTAATTATTCATCTTAAAAGTTGGCAAAGCATTTAATACTCTTAGAACTTTATAAAAGAGCTCAATGTTGATAACTAAAACATGAATTTCATGGAATTAGAAGCCCATATTTGGATCCCTACTGTCAAAAAGACATTCATAGTATTCTAAAGTTATTGAATGATTTGCCAAGCTTCAAGAACAACAATTATTCAAGAAAGTCATAGAAAAATAAAATATTAAGGTGCACTCCCGCAACTCCTTTGGAGCTAAGCATCTGGACAAAAGTTTTATCCCTCCTCTCAGATGTATTCCTACAAGATTTGAAAGACAGATGGTCCTCGCCCTAATATTTTCGGCCATTTCCATTGGAAAGCTTGGTCAGAAACATAAGAGGTTACCCTGCATCAGTGTCCCAGGATCAGTCTCTCAGTTTATGGGAGTTGAGGAGGAGTGTGGGGAGAAAGAGGAAAAGTAAGACAGAGGCAGACACATAAACAAGCAGATAAACAACAAAGGCAGTGGCTGAATTCTGCATTCTAGAGTGTAGTTACCAGCCTCACGGGCATAAGGAGTTAGTGAAGACAGCTTCCTTATCTCTGGATTACATTTATAGCAGCACTTTTGTGAACTTCATAGTTCTAAAGGCAGCCTGCTGGTTTCCCATCCCCAACGGGGACAGAGCTTCCTTGTTCGGTCAGCTCTTCCTGCTATTCTAGAAGTTACTTCTAGAGGCCCACCCTAAAGCCCACTCTTCTAGCCTTTCCAATAACTGTAAAAGCTCGTTATCACACTTGTCAAATCTACTTCTGTTCAAGATATCTACAATGGCTTCTTTTCCCTGAATGGAACCCTGACCAATATGGGTGCCCACTTCTCCCATTAGTTGTGACTAGGGTGAGTCATGGGTTACCTGACTATGCCCCATAGGGCCTACAGGAAAAGAAGCTTCCAGAGGCTGAGTTCTGAGGCATAGCAATTCAAACACTACATACTCAACAATGTGAAATACTATCTCTGTCCTCCTGTAGATTAAAATCTAGTCAAGAATATATTTAATACTTAGTTCACATGAAAAGACTGAGAATAACATGCTACATACTAATTAAATCAAATTTTATATATTAGCAAATAACACTGTAGGAGTTTACCATGGAGGGAAGAACAAAGAACTATGAAAAATCTTGGATATAAGATTTAATATCTCCAGATGCAGTTTCTTGGTTTGGAGAACCAGGGATCACAATAAAGAATTAAAGCGTTAAAATAGATCTTTAAGAAAGTTTCCAGTTAAAATAAGATTATTTTTGGAGAATATTGTGATAAAGTGTCCCAGACATAGCTTCATGAATGCGCTAGACAGAGGCCTTAAAAATGAAAAGTAGGTTTTTCATAGTCAAGGGACCCAAAGGGGGGGGGCTTAAAAGCATGACATCTCAGCTGGACAGTGAGGAGTCCAGTATGAATGCAGAGTACAAATTGGCAAATAATGATAAATACATTTGGAAATAGGGACGGCACTATAAGCAGGGCAGTGAGATTAGAAATATGCCATCAGACTGGAACAGTTTCTCAACCTCAAGCACTACTGACATTTGGGGCCAGATAAGTCTTTCTAGTGGGAGATGAGGGCAAATGCTGTGAGTTTTAAGATGTTATAGCAGTGTTCCTGTCCTCTACCCATAGGATGCCAGTAGTACCCACCACTCACAACAAGATGTCTCCAGATATTACCAAATATTCCTGAGAGCCAAAATCACCCCTGTGTAAGAGTCACTGGACTACAGAAGGATGAGACACGGGAAATAATTTAAGAAGCAGTTATTTCATTTGGTCATGTATGTCCAGACCAAGAGTCGCAAACGTACATTAAGGAAGAGGCCAAGCAGAAGAGATAGTAACTGGGAGTAGTCCTCACCTAAAGTCAAAAAGCCAACAAATAGTAAAGATTTAAACCCAGGCCAGGAGGATACAAGCACCATCTATAAGGAGAGCACTCCCTAGAGTCAGTCAGCTGTTGTTACCGTGTAAGAAGGCAAATCCAAGGTTTTCAGACCTTCTTTTTCTTTTTTTTTTCCCTCCAAGACAAGAAAACTTTAGATTTTTAAGCAAAATTTCCTGATTTTAAAAACAGAACTTAATTTGAGTATTCTGAAAAACAATACGTAGGTTAGATTTGACCCTAAGGCTGCCAGAGTCCTGCCATCTAGATAAGTGGTGACAACTTGGAAGGGTGTTCAAGAAAATAAATAATGAATCCTGATCAAACAAACCAACTGTAAAAAGACATTTTTGAGAAAAAGGGGCAAAGGTAAATTCGGATAGGTATGCCATTGAGGAATCATTGTTGAATGTGATAATAGTATTAAGATCATGTTTCTTAAAAAGTCCTTGTCTGTTTGAGATATTTAATGATTTATATATATACACACTTTTTCTTATAGATGAAACCAAAAAAAAAAAAAAATACAGAGAAAGAGAAAATAATGGATGAAACAACATCCCTGAATATCAAGAATAAATCAGAGGAATGAGAAAAAATGACTTCAAAATTTTGAATTTGAGTAAGTAATTCAGTAACGTCACTAAAGAGACAGCACCTATACTATTAAATTTTTTATTTATTTCCTTTGGGTTCCTCTGGAAAAAAAGTTGTCTTTATATCTTAACTTATTAAAACTTCTTTCTAGAATTCACTGAATGCCTACATTTTTCTCTCCATTATCAGAGAGATAATTATGTACCTTCTAGCTTTCACTTTGAATAATACTAATTAAAATTATATCATTTGAAACAATAACAATAGTAGTAGCACTCATTAAGCAATTTCTGTTTACAGACACTGTGCCAGGCTTGTTACATGTACTATCACATTTAATCCTCAAATCAACTCTAGGAGGCAATTACTATTATTAGGTCATTAAATACGAAATGTCCAATTTCAAATCAAAAGTCTACATCTCAAACAAGAAGCAGTACAATTAATCAAAGTATGCACTGAAACTATCGACACAGTTTTGCCATCTTATCGGTAGCTTGCTTATGTCAGTAGCAATGAAGCCTGGAGAGCAAGTGACAATGAAATCCCAAAAGGCATTTTCCACAGCTTGTTGAGAATGGAATATTTTTCCTTGCAAGAAGTGTTTCAAAGCCTGGAATAACTGGTGGTCAGTCGGTGCAAGGTCTGGTGAATACTGTGGATGACAGAAAGGTTCCAAGTCCAGCTTCTGTAGTTTGAGCAGCATTGTTTTTGCGACGTGTGCTCTTGCAGGAGGATTGGGCTGTCTCTATTGACCAATTTTGGTTGTTTCATCACAAGCATCCTCATCATTTCATCCAATTCTTGCAATAGACATCCAGACATCCACTGTAATCTACTGAGCAGGCTTCATGAAGCTGTAATGGATAATACCAGCGCTGGACAGCCAAACAGACACCACAGGCTTTTTCTGGTGAATATTCTGTTTTGGACTGTGTTTCAGCACTTCATCTTTATCTGACCATTGTGCTGAATGGTTGTGATTGTCAAAAGGAATGCAGTTTTCATCACACATAACAATTTGGTATAGAAATGGTTCGCCTTTATGTTGTGACAGCAAAGAAAAACAAACTTTGAGACAATTTCTCTTCTGATGCTTGTTTAATTCACACGGTACCCATCTATCCAGCTTCTGTACCTTGTCCATTTGTTTCAAATGATCCAATATTGTTGGAATAGTGATATCAAACCTTGCTGCTAATTCACGCATAGGTTGAGATGCATTTACTTATACTACATCTTGTAGCTCATCATTATCCACCTTGGTCTCAGGCTGCCCACGAGGCCCATTTTCAAGATTAAAACCACCAGAATGGAATTTCTCAACCCATAGACATACTGTGCATTCATTACCCACATCCTTCCCAAACACTTCGTTGATAATTTGAGCTGTCTGTGCTGCACTGGTTCCATGACGGAACTCATGTTAAAAAATAACACAAATTTTTGACTTATCTATGGTTTCACAAAAATTGCTCTAAAGAAAAAAATTTGAAAGATAACCACACACCAAAATGTGCATTTGAAAGAATGAGGATATACTTTCACATTAAAAAAACAGCCCAAGAAGTGTCAAAGTGAAATGTCAGAGATACCAACCGTCAAACAGCACTTAAGGAAATCAAACATTCCAATTTATAAGCTGATATAAAGAAACTATGAAAATTCATAGAGGTAAAGTAACTTATTCCAGGGACAATCAGGAAATAAGCAGTAGAGATAGGATTTAAATTCATGCTGTCTGATTTCAAAACCACATTCTCTTAATTGTTGCTCTGCACTCTCTCAAGACCACAGGGCATCTTTCATAACTCGCATGCAAGCAATTTATAAGCATTTGGCCTTAAAATAAATCATGTATCCCAGTAAGTGAAGCAAGATCATGCATATCTTTAATTCACAGTTAGAGGTCTCTAGCCCCCTTCCTATATCATGAACCCCCTCTGGCTATATCCAGAGAGCAAACACTTTCTTCTGTATTGCTTCTGCAGTTGCCCTAATATTTGAAGAGTAAAGTAGCATTATCCTCAAATTCTTTGCAATATACTTAATCAGAATGAAAGAGGAAAGAACACAACTCTCCAGATAATTCAAAGCACCACAGACTTCTACCTCAATGTAACAGAAATACAAGGAGGATGTGAAGTGTTTTCATCCAACATGGAACACATGGCCATGACTGCATCAATAGTCATAGCCTCTGCTAATCAGCAAAGCAACCAGCTGATTTCCTGTGACCACATAAAAAGCAAATATAGTACTATACACTGCTTCAGTGCATATGCCCCATCAGGGTCCATGAACACTGGACCACAAGCTGGGAGTCAGAGCATGGCAAGAATGGCTGGAGTATTCCATCTGCTATGGTTAATATGAAGTGCTACAGTATCAATTAGCATAATCCAGACAGATAAATCTCTAGGATAAAACTACCCAAACCATATTCCTCCTTAGTGTCAAATCAGATGCCCAATTTTACATATGCAGAATTCCCCTTTGCTTAGCACTGGCATTTAGCAGTGGCTTCTAGTTTAGATTTTTCTGAATTAATTGTCTGAACCCATTCAAATCACATATTTTATAATTTTCTACCACACTTGCTAGCAATTTCACCTCCTCTCCTCCACTTATCCTCTATCTCCCATCACCTCCTTACTAAATAGGGCACTTTTTCAAATGGATTTTTTCATAATCCAAATATACTTTTAAACTAATTCTTGTGTGGGCTATTCTGAGAATTATTAAGAAAACGTATGCCTTACATCTATAAAGAATTTAAATCTAGTTATAAAAAAGGAGATAGAACTATCAACTATAGTTATTTCTTAAGTTTGTGTGTATGGTTTAAAGTAGACTTAGCTTATCTTTTACCTCAACCTGAAAAATCTCATTCATCCACTCAGCCATAAACCATGGAGCTGCTGGTAATGATAACAGAGGCATCCATTGACTTGCTATGGAGAAAATGAGCTTGGATGCTTAAGATGTTATACCCTATGGAAAAAAACATGCTTATGCTTAAGGAGTATGAAAATATCAAGCACATGATATTACATAGTAATATAAAGGTTAGTTTATCATTTTTAAAAAAAATATTTCTTTAACCTACTATATTATACAGGAGAAATAACTGCTGATGTTTATTTGCTTGTTCAATAAATCATGGTTAATTTCCAAAAACAACAGCCAGGCTAAATGCTTCTATAATTTTTGGTAATCTTACACTTGAAAAATAAATGTATATGTTTTCAAAAGTAAGCCACCTTTTTCCCCCTCCAATTGTTCTATTTGAACTGCTTCCTTCAATTTACATAAAATAATTCTGGAAACAGTAGGAAAAATAGGCAGAAAAGGAGAGAAAGCATTGGACTTCCTCATCTCTTCCGAGGATTAGGTCTAAGATTATGCTACTCATGAGATGTATTCCATTCTACAGATGCAAACACATGTTGAACAAATGCTACTGTGACAATAACCTAGCAACCTATCAAAGAAGAAAAGTCCAGATCAAAAGGCATTCATACTTTCTATTCCATTCTTAAGGCTTAACAGTAATTTCATGGCTAGTAAACATATATGAGTACAAACACACATACTCATATGCACAAAAATACTTTTCTCCCATAAACTGGTTTCCTTTTTATTTACCATGTTTCTAGCTCACTAAATGCAATCATATTCAAAAAGATATTTAATGAATCTAAAAGGTGGACCTAGGTGATTTGATAATTACTTCTGTAACAATCTGGAGGAGGGTTTCCAATTTTTAAATAGCACATATCATGAAAGTTTTTTTTAACTTCTAAAGAGTTACCAGCATCATTTTTATTAAACTGTTTGACTCAAAAAGTCAGGACTGAAACAGAGAAATATAAACTTATTTATTAACAGCTTACAATATTTAAATATATTAAAGACTACATAATTTCTCTCAGAAGGCAGAAAACAGCTTCCTATAAACCCCAGACTGTTTTCTCCTCTCATATAAAAACACTTGGAATATTTTTAAATGTAAATTTCATTCTAGTTATTCTTGGCCTTACTTCCTCACCTCTAAATCAAAAGCTAATTAGGAAAAAAGCAACATCGAGTTTTGGCCAAGTCCAACTCCTGATATAATAACTAGAAGCAAAATTAGAATTCAAAAGACAAAACAACTTTGTATCTATGCCTCTTTTAGCCTAATATATTAATAGTAAGTTCCCTTGAGGCCTCTTTTCTGATTCCTGCAGCACTGTGTCTCCACCACCTTCCGGATACTTAGAACTCAACAAACATCACAGAGCTGTAAAGACAGTGAATCACAAATGAAGTCTGGAGAGGCTCAGTAATTGGCTCAAGGTTGATGAGAGGAAAGATTAAAAGTTAGATACAGGTTTCCTGATACCAGAAGTCAATGCTCTTGCCTGCAGCTCAGGCTGTTTCACTGTAAGTCCCTCCTTGATTTGTTCAGTTTTACATATGCATCATTTTTCCCGTGAGCATCTTAGAATTTCAACGTGGAACAGGAACTGAGCCTGGTATTTTTTTGTTTGTTTGTCTTGTTTTGTTTTTCTATTTGTCTTCCACACAAGGCAACAGAATGCAGACTAGCCATTAGATAAATACTAGAATTAAATTTTAAAACATTAATTGTTAGATTTCAGAGTATTATATAATGGGAATTATTCTGGGCATACATTTGCATTTATGAGGTTATAATACTGTTAGTTACCTCTAGAAAAAAAGGATTATGGGAGATTTTTTAAAGTTTAATTAATTAAATAAATGTAGATTTATTAAATTATGTAGGCTCATAAAAGCAAATGCAAATTACTACTCAAAACCAAGATTTAAAGCAATACAAAAATAGTTATGGGCATTATATTAAATGAAATAAGCCAAATAAGATAAATTTCATATGTTCTCACTGATACGTGGAAGCTAAAAATTAAAACAATTGATCTCATGGAGATAGAAAGAAGAAAGATAGTTACCAGAGGCGGGGAAAGAGTGGGGGAGATAGAGTGGGAATGGTTAATGGGTCCAAAAGTATAGTTAGATAAAAGGAACAAGATCTAATATTTGACAGCACGACAGGGTTACTATGGTGTAAGTTGTATATTTTAAAATAACTAAAAGTGAAATGCATAAAAACTTCCACCTACTAAAGAAAATAAAGTGCCTAATGGCTAGGATCATGCTTACACATCCCTATGAAATCACAAATATACCCAGTCTGTCTATTAACCCTTATCTACCCATGGACCTCATGGACTCCAACCGTGGGGAAGAACTGTACTGTGTAAACAAAAGTGGAGGGAAGATGCGAGGAGGGAGAACAGAGTGGAGAAAGAGTACCTGGGCAAGGACACAGAACTGATGAATATCCAAAATGAGTAAAGTCAGAACAGAGTAAAAACTCTGAATTTCTACTTTGTATGTCTGTTCATTTCTTTGCTTTGGTGATTTTCCACTTTGGGGTTTAGTTTTGTTTTGCCCTTGGTTACCTAGTAAAGTCACTGTTTATAAAATTCCAACCTCATCTAAACTAAACTAAGAAGAAAAAGAGAATTGTCCTTCTCTAGATGTGGCTGACAGGAATTTCAGACAGCCTAGATGAGCAGGGCATTCCGGTCACGACTGTGGTGCCAGCTGGAGACCAGGAAAACACCAGCATGGCCAGAGCAGGAGAAGAGGACCTCTGAAGACAAGGGGCCTTAGAACTGTCTTGGGCAAGACTGGAAAAATCCCATCAATGAACTAGTTTGCCCTCAGCATAACAGCGCTGTAAGACTGATTGAATTAGGGAGGTCATTTTAGTCTGCCTACAAACTGTTAGCCAGTTTCTTCTTTTTTAAGAAAGAACTTAAAGTCTATATTTGCAGATTTTTTTAAAAAAGGATAAAATAGCTGCTGCTGTTTAGTATACTGCTAGAACCAGAAAGGAAAGGTTTAAATGTTTAAACAACCTGTTAGAAAATGCATTTAGAGCTGGACATGGTGGCTCATGCCGGTAATCCCAGTGACTCAAGAGGCTTAGGTGGGAGGATCACTTGAGCCCAGGAGTTGGAGGGTGCAGTGAGCTATGACAGCACCACTGTACTCCAGCCTGGGCAACAGTGAGATCCTTTCTCTACAAAAAAAAAAAAAAAAAACAAACTAAAAGTTACTAACTCCCTTCTTAGCCCTATACTCAGCACCTATGAATAATTAGCACCCTAAGACCTCATAAAAAATGTAGCTTCAAACCAATCAATTAAAATAGACTAATTAAATAATCTATTAATTAACTAATTAGAATAGACAGAGCCTTGCCAATGGGCCACTGTTAGGGCTCTGGAATAAAGAAGTAAGCTTCTGGGGCTTTTCCTCTCCCCAGGCCAGAACAATGCCCCAGCATCAAGAATCTAAAACAGCCAGGATCCACTACGCATTCTACTTACTGCTGTGCCTGTGAGAGGGTCAAACTGTATAGCATCATGCAGTATCTCCTTCGTGTACTTGAGTGTCTGCAACTGACCAGGGGTAGTGTTGCAAGCAATAAAAATTGTGTGTGCTTAAAAGTTCCTTGTCCCATAAAGAATCTTTTCCTGTCCACAGCAGAAGGGTAGAACCATGGCATTCAAACCAAAGAAATTTTCCATCTCTCTCCTACCCTTTGGAAAGAATCCTATAACAGGTTAGAAGTAACTAGAAAGCAAATGAGAAATTCCTCTTAAAAATTTGAGAATATAACCCTAAAGAAAATGAGCAAATCATTAGTAATGTAATAAACATCAGGACATCTTATGTATCCAAAATAATGCAGGCAATACTAAAATCAACAATCAGTGTAATAAATGAGATTTAATTTTAACTATGGCCCATTTCAAAAACTCACCCATGTTTATTAGAAACATTTTTCTTGACCATCCTCCTCATTTTGCCCTCATTTTAGCTATATGTTCACCAAAACTCTTATTTGCATTAAATGTTTTAGAGTATATTTACAGTAATAATCACGTTTTTTCAATTATATTTCAAATTTAAAATGTGTTTTTTTTTTTTAAATTTTGAGTGAAGATTTTGATTATAAATACAGCTGTTCTTCAGAAATGCAAACCCTCAGCCAAGAAGGAAAAAATACCCTATTGTAGCAGAACCTGTCACTCTGTCTTGATAATGCCTGGGGAGTGTCCCCATTACTCAAAACTTGCACAGAACCTGATACTCTCTTGTGAGAAGAGAAACATTCAAAAAGAACAGTGAAGAAAACATTTAAGCGTTGATTGTTCTTGAAATGAAAAGCAAAGATTGTCCACTTGCTATTTAAAGATTTCTCCCAAGTTAGATGATAGAATTTAATTACAAACCTATACAAATTACACTTTAAACCAAATTTCTTGTAGCAAAAAGGAAATTGTAAACATGAAGTATATTTTCACAGTAAGAAATTAAGCATTTTCTTACTTAATCACATCTTCTTTAAGAAATAAATTTAAGGGAAGAAGATAGCCATATTTCAATGGAAATTAAAAAATTATTATTTTCCTAAAACTGCAACAATGTGCTACTAAAACAATGTAGGCCTGAAAAAAATGCAAGAGTCAATCAGTAACTAAATATGTAAATGTACAAACCTAAATTACTTTTTTTCAAATAAGGAGATTTATATCTTAAAAAACTTAAAATTATTTATATAACTATATTTCATCTTTTAACATACAAAAGGAAATATGTAATGGAAATCTTCCCTTTGTATATAAAAATAACATACCTCTGCTCTTTGAACTTTTTTTAAGAAAAAGTTATCCTGAGGAACATGAAAATTTATTTGACTGTTACTGTATTTTTAAATTATAAACAGTATCTTTTGAAGAAGCATCTTCGTGACACAGTCAGTAGGGTGGTAATCAATTCCGTACTGCTACACAGTCTTCAGATTGCAACATATAGGCCTTATGATAGCAAACAGAATAATGACAAAAAATAATAGCAGAGTGTCTATAATTCTACCATTCTGGATAACTATTTCTTGGCTAACTATAATCTCAATTGCTTTGAAAATTCGTTCAGTTTTGTTTAGTGAGGCAAGCAGTCCACAGTGAATGCAAACTAATAAAATGTAAATGAAAAAGACTATTTGTCACTTTAAAAGCCACCCATTTCTCAGTTTAGCCTAATTTATAGCAATGGTTAAAGAAAAATAAAAATATTCATTGACAGATGTGCTAATCATTTTCTCCCAGTAACTAAGCCACATATTTATAACCAAGTTTTTAGAACAAATTTCTAGAATACACTCAGGTTATGAAGATGAAATATGCATCTCCTTTCCAACTAGCCCTCAGAGTGTTTTATTCATATTTGAACATGAGACACTATTTACACCGAAAAAACATGTCTAGTTAGCTTCAAATACCATGTTTAAAAAGATGTAACAGAGAAGTTCTATGTCTGAATTAAAAACACCATTGGAATCACTGGCAAAGTCTAAAATGAAAAACAGGTCTCTGAAATGCCCAGAGCCAGCTGCTACTGTCCAGAATCCAGCTCTTTCCAACAGAGCAGCAGATCTGCATGAGCCACAGCTTAAATGAGAGTGTCATCTCCTAAGGCAAAGATTTTCTGTACAGAGCCAGACAGTAACTATTTTAGACTTCACTGGCCTTACAGTCTCTGTAGCAATCACTTAACTCTCTGCCTTGCAGCAAGCCACAGACAATACGTAAACAAAACGTGGCTATAAGTCAGTATTAGCTTTAATTTCGTATAGTTTTCATGTCATATATTTCTCTTTTGATAGTTTTCAACCATTTAAAAATGTAAAAGTCATTGCTAGATCACAGGTCATACAAAAACAGGCAACCGTTTCTGCCCTGCTGCATTTCATCCACGGGCCATAGTTTGCCACGCTGGCCTAGGACCCAGTTTTCCTTCGGCCTGTTCCTATTCCTTTCCCCTCCATTTACATAAACCTACAAATTATGTGCTTCCCCCCTTAGCAAAGCATTTCTTTTGCTTCTCTAAGTCACTGATACCCAGTCTCTGTTTCCTTCCCATAGCCACCAAAAGTCCAAAAGAATAATTACGAGGTCAGGAAAGACAAGGAAAACAGCCTGAAGAAAGGGCAGAAGCCCCTCTCCTACTGCATTCCAGCCACGTTAGCTTCTATAAGTTATGTACAAATCTTCATTTCACCACATATTTTTATAAGGTTTATGGTACCCAGCGACCTGAAAGCAATGGTGAAGGTGCCACTTTATACTGAGTAAGGCAGGTAGAGGTGGAAATATAATCTGTGGAGAAGAGTTGCCAACTGCAGTTCAGAAACAAGGCCTTGCTTGATGTTTCGTAAGTTGTTAGGTCAAGGTAGTGTATGGGTCCCCAATTAGAGAAATGAAGCTTCAGCGGATCTAGCTAAAATCTTGGGAAACAGAGCAATAAGCAGTCTCACTGACTGCATGCTATTTTTCATAATTCTCAGAGTAAGGCAAAAACTCAACAAACAAAAACTGAGAATCTCCTTGTGGCAAAAGAACAGGGTAGACAATGAAGAGCATAAAAACAAATAAAACTCAGTTTTTCGCTTTAAATAATTTATAATTTATTAAACACAAACACCTATATACAAAGCAGGTATGATTTATATACACCAACTATACTAAGAAATTAAAAAGAAAAAGAACCAAACAAAAGATAGTAAAGGGAAGAATTTCTTAGCAGTTAGATTTAAACAATGAATAGCATTTAAAAAGAAAAACAGGAAAACATGGAAATTTGAGAACACTATTCATGTACGTATCTAGGATTGTATAATAAAACATAAATTCTCAATTCTTCTAGACATTACTAAATTGTTTTTCAAAGACATTGTGCTTCCGACAACAGTTTGAGTTCCCATTTTCACATTTGCTATGATTACAGTTTATTTTTAAAATACTTTCTTCTGTATGATGGACAGAAAGAGGTAGCTCAATTTAATTTTCATTTCTTAACCTCACATTCTCAGGAGTTGTTTCATATGTCTCTTTTCACTGTATGAAATAAAAGGCATAGCCTGTTTAAGGATAATATATCGTTCCCTGTGGGAGCCCAGAGCACAGAAAGTGCACAGAGGACAAGCCCCCTCTCTTCCTTCCAGTGGTTTCTCCAGGACCTTGCTCTTTCCCTCTCTGCCCCATAAATTGCTAGTTTACATCAGTAGATAGGGACAAACCTTTCCTTGCTTCCTTGAATGTACCACAGTAAATTAAAGAGTTTATAAATGAACATGGTTGAAAAATACCAGTCTTGACAGAAACATCTGGAACATTTCCTTTGCTTTTGCCCAAAACTTGGTTTCTGCCCAATTTATATCACAGAATAGTCAAGGTGCCTCAGAAAACACACAAGTTTTAGTCCAGATCTGCAGACTTGATTGCAAAGACTTGGCTGGAATACATCCCCCTCCTTCTCCCATCTAGAATGCAGAAAGTACAGGAAAGATAAATCAGAGTATGAACATGATTTATTGACACTGATTAGTAGGATTCTACCTGTGAAAGCTCCCATAAGGATATAACTTTCAGGTACCATTTCCATAAATGATTCTATGAGAAAATGGTTATGTTTAACCAAAATCTTATTTAGATTCTTTTCATGCTAAGAATAAAGTGGCAACCAAAAAGGAACCAATGCAGAACACAGAATTCTCAGTAAATGTAACAAAAAAGCATTTTTTTCAAATCTGTTCAACAGAGCACCAAAGCTAAGAAAAACTATATTCCAAAAATTGATGAATGTGATTCAAACAGCACATTCTCTACTATAGAGGAATAAAGGAAAATCACTATAAATGTTTCTTTTCAAGAAAGATTTGCTATTATCAATACAGTAACACCAGAATGCCACATTGTCTCAGATACACATAGATTTGTCTAATCCAGTGATTCTCAACCCTGCGCAGTTTTGTTCCTCTGAGGATATTTGGCCATTTTTTGTTCTTATATATGCAAGGGAGTATTACTGGCATCTAGTGCACAGAGGCCAAGGATACTACTAAACATCCTACAAGACACCCGACAGCCCCCTACAGCATGGAAGTGTCTGGCTCAAAATGTCAATAGGGCCAAAAAATTCTGATCTAATCCCTTTCTTCCTTGCTAGCTGAGACATAAAGTCAAACATAAGGGGTTAGAGATGATAAACACTCTTCTTAAAGACCTCCTATTAAATGAGACAACACAGACTCCTTAAAAAGAGCTTGATGTTTATATAGATTAATAATTTCCATTTAGTAATTTTCAGCTTAATATCTAAGGGATAAAAGAGACCACAGTCTATGATTCTGGCCACATTATCAGGCAGTGTACCTTCAACATCTATTAGCTTATTGCATAACTATAAGAACATCTACCTACACAGAAGTTTGTAATCAAACTGGCTGCTGCTGGCTCCCCCATTACAAATTAGTATTTTCCCACATTTAGGCCATAACTGAATTCTCCATGCCCACCTAACAAAAGTGAAAATCCTTAGATTTCAACAGTGAATTTTATGTGTTCTTTTTCTGAGGAAAACATTCATATCTGAAATTCCCTTTCTCTGATGTTACAATCAATTAAAAGTTTACCATCCAGTTCTATGAAATTTAAAAGCCAGAGTGAGAAAGAAAGTCAATTTTGACTATAAACTTAAAGGCCTCTACAAAAGGGATGGCTTCTATGAAAAGTAAGGTGTGTTAGAAATGAAGTTGAATAAAATATACAAAGGCCAAAAAGGCCCCTCTAAATGTAACAAACCCCTTAGAGGTTATTTTATTTCCCAAAAAAATTATCTTTGGGTGTTTCAACAAAGAAAGACATTTTTCTGGGGAAGATTTGTTGTTGGTTTGTTTTTTTTTAATGTCTCCATTTCCAAGTTGGCTGAAGGCATTTCCTTGTCTATTTTCTAAATATTACACTAAAAGAAATACTTTAAAATTATGAAAAAGTTCAGTTCAAATTTAGAGGAACCACAAAGGTTCAGAAATTTGTCTTTAAATAATCACAAATACCTGCCATAAAGAAAAGCATCCTGTAACACAGAAATCCATCTGATGCTGAAGTTCCTCAAGCACACAAAGCAAGCACTGTTCTGTTTGGCAAGAATGTAGAAAGATGGGCAGTGTAGCCCGTTGAAGTTTTCTGAGACACTTAAAAATGAAGACAAAACCATTGCTACATGGATTATCTGGACTCTACATCAAATGTCAACCTTCTGAATATAACCCCGAAATAGGAATTTCTATTTTTAGGCCTAAGTTAAATTCAAGCAGAAAAACACCCTATTAACTTACCAAAGGGGAGAAGGGGAAGGTACCCAGATGATCTTAACTTAAAAAAAAAAAAAAAGATACATCAGGAAAGGTTATTTAAATGCAAGATCCAGTTTCAGAGAGTTGAACACAAAAGTGGAAATCTCCAAGGATTTCTCATGTGTGTCAAATGGTAGCAAAGCCTGCTTAGACAAACGTGGGGAGACTCTCTTTAATCTGACTAAATGTAAAAAGTTTTGTTTTACATGAACTTGACTAGACTATTCGCTGCAGTTCCAGCTTCTGAAAACAAGAAACAGCACCAAGCTTAAGAAATGGATAACTAAGGGGAGAAGCTGCGTGTCCACAGCTTCCCCTCCAAATCCCAAAGGAGGAAAGCAACCGCCTGGAGATATCAGGTAGCCAGGCAGCCTTACTGAAAACAACTAAGGTTTTTGAGCGTTGGTTTTGGCAAGCGGTAAGTGTTACCGGCTGCTTCCTGGGGTGCTGGAAGGAATGTGTCACCATTAATCAAAAAGTACACTGAGCCCCGTGTTTAGGTCACAGAGGGAGTACTGCCTCGACCATCACGGACAAATCCATGCCAACTCCCACAAAGAAAAAGAAAGGAAAAGTTGCAGGAAAGGTGTTGGTGGTGCCCAGTGACCTGCAAGACCAAAAGGAAATCCCAACTTGTTCTGAAGGGAATTTCGAGCGCGCGCAGAACACGGAGAACTCCAAGAGCCCTCGAGGGCGGGTGCCCGCCCGCTTCCCCTTGGCCAGCACCGCCCGACCGAAATTCTGGGGAAGACCTCGGCCATTCTGGGAGGGGAGGGGCCGGCCCCCGCCTACACACCTGGCCAGCGCCGCGCACGGGCCGGCGGATGAATGAACCGCCCAGCAGCCGAGCCTCGCGGAACAGCGGCGGGCCGCGGGGATGCTCACCTGTGGGGATGCCAGAGGGCTTCTCCGAGTCCGTTCCTAGGCAGGGACTCCAGGGGTGGAGGACGAGCGCCAGTAGCAGCAAAAGGGGCATCACCACGCACCACCCCATCTTCGGCCCGTCGAGGGCCCGCGCCGGCTCCGGCGCCCCCACTGCCCTGCAGCGGCGCACTTCTCGCGAGAGCGTAGAATCCCCTGGTCCGCCCGGGCTGGAGAGAGCGGGCGGGAACGAACGCGCGAGGTGCGGTTGCCGCGGCGGGCAGCCCGGGAGGCGCGGAGAAGCGGCTGGAGTCAGGCCGTCGGCGGAGGCGCGGAGCGGCGAGCGCCCCCGGCGCCGCGGGCGACTTATAGGCTCCCCGAGGGGGCGGCGACGGGGCGGGCCGCGCCCTGGCTATTGGCCGCCGTCTGACCCGCCGCTGCTGCGTGCGCCGGTTCGGTCGCCGCCGCTCGCCGTCCCGGGCCCCACGTCTGGAGTGTTTGCTCAACTCGGACACTATTTAAGGAGCTGTCTGCGGCTACGTGTAGAGACTCACGCAGCGCTTCTGGCTGGAACAGGGAAGCGTCTACTTGGGTTTGGGAGTGGGAGTGGGCCTGGGAGAGGGAGGAGGAGCCGCCGGGAGTCTGGCTGGAGGGCGGTGCTGCCCTGTCTGTTCCTGTCTGCTGCTTCAGCACCAGAAGCTTCCACAGCAGCCTCGAGGGTGATAATTTGTTCTTCTCTGGACTTGGATACAACGCCCTCCCTCCCCCCCTCCAGTCAGAAGTGACGGCAGATCCTCAGCAATCTTGGCTGGAAGGGACCTCGCCAGCCTCTAAGCCGTGGAAATGGATCACCCTCCATTAATTCATCGCCCTGTGAAAGAAAGGCCATGTTTTTGTTTTACTCTGTAAACCGAAAGTTTTTATTGTCCAGTGAACATTTCTTCCTCCACCGGTTGTGCCAGGAGAGACTTAGACTCTTTCCAATAATGAGTCTTGTAAATCCTGCGGAATCGGAGCCCAGAGTGTGTAATCTGGGACTGTGCTTTACAAGATCTTCCTCCAGTCCACATGGAAAATTACTCCCAAACATGTAGTCGGACGGATCCCTCGGTTCTTTGGCAGATCCCCCACTGCTTCAAGTTTTGCTAATGTCTAAGCAAATTCCTTCTATATATATATATATATTCTCACATGTTAGCTGGCCCAGGATTTAATCTGTTGGAAAGACCAGGGGCAAAAGCACAAATTAGGAGAAAGCTTGACAATTTTGCCTCATACATTTCATGACATGACCTGTCTTATAGGAGAAGGAGAATCAGACTGGTAGCATTCTGGAATCTTTTACCTAACAGCTTCATGAAATGGAAAAAAAGAAATAGATCTGAGCCAATACTCATTTTAGCTCTGAGTCTTTGAAATTAAAAAAAAAAATAGTTGGAAAAGATATGTTCCAGTATGATCACATATTGTCTAAAATTACCATGATGTTACAATAAGATGAGCGCTATGGAAGCATTAAAAACAGGTGAAAAACCTGCAAAGAAATATTGCCTAGGATGTGACATTTTAGAAAAAATTGTTTCCTGTGTCCCAAACTGAGCCAGTTATTACTGTGTTTTGAAGATTTTGTCTCAGTTATTTTAAGAGAAGAGGAAAATTGGAGAAAGTTCAGGGAAGAGTAACAATTAAAGAAACGGAAAGTATGACCTGTGTGAAAAATGAAATAAGGTTTATTTAGTCTGAAGAAGAAAAGCTAAGAGATGGATTCTTTAATAACATCCTTCCATGTGTGACAAGCCCAGCTTCATAAAAGGAGGCAGAAAGCAAACAGCATCAATCCTCAGAGTCCAAGGACTCTGCTAGGAATGGTTAGTCTTTTGGCTAAATGTCAAACTCCAGATTTCCAAACCTGCCTCTACCAAACTTTTGAACTTGACTTCTTGCATCCCTCAATCTCCAGTATCTTTAAGAACTTGCATGTCTAGAACCTGGCTTTCTGCTCTCCCATGCCTTCTCTTGCCTCCGTATACTGGTACAGCCTCTCCGCATCACCTCTATGTGTGTTTAAACTGCAAGGTCTGCCAGTAATTGTAGATACTATATTGTTCCTACTTTTCTGTTAGAGTCACTGCATCAGAACTGTAAGGCTTGTATAAAGCAAGTGTTTCTTTAGGATCATGAAAATAGCCAGACACTTCTATAGCCAGTCTGAAAAAGCCCCAATTCTGCAACCAAATCCTTCCTGGCTTCTTATATTTCCAGATGTCTGCTAAACACTTCTACTTGGATATTCCACTGGCACAAACTCAACATGTCTTTAACTCAGCAAATCCAGATCCCACTCAGAGCTTCCTCATCTCTGTTAATGATACCACTACCGCTCTCTAACTCCTATGACCTCAGACATTTTTTTACTTCCCTCTTCCTGCACCCCCTACCTGCCAACTCACAGAGCTAGGCTCCAAATCCTGTCACTTTTTCCCTTCACATTTTCTCTCCATCAATTCCTTTCCATTCATACTGCCACCTCACTAACTAATGCACTCCTGAATATACCCTAGTAGTGCTGTTTTAACCGTGTCCTAACTGGCCACCCTACCTGTGGAATTTCCCTGCCCCCACTATAATGCCACTGTATACCACAGATATAGATTAATCATACCCAGATATCCTTTTGATTAGTTCATCCCCAACTTACAGATTTTATAACAAACTTGGAAACAATCCAAATTCCTTAGCCCAGAATTCAAATTCCTTCATATCAAACTAAACCACTTCTCCTGTACTTTATACCCAACCAACCTGGTTTGCTTTATTATCTCCCAAAGCAGACCAAATACATTGTCACTTTTATTCTCTAAAGTTTAGATTGGAATCACTGTCTTCATTTGAGTTTCTCTGGAGGCCAACCCTGAGCCAAGATTCAATGACCAGAGTTTGACGGGAGTTTTAAGAAAACAAGGTAGGTGAGGCTAAAGTGACAAAGGAAAAGGAAGACATCCAGTAATGGGTGCATTTTAAAATCTACCACAGTATGTGACTGGAGCTTAATCCCACAGAATTGATGTGTAATACACCACTAAGAAATATCCTGGCGAAGGGGCAAAAGAAGTGAGCAATATGTAACCCCAACACCCATCAGTCATTGATTTAAGGGCTGGGGTATACTCAGTAATTCCCAGACATTCCAGCCTGCTAGGTTCAAAGGCATAGCAGCCCTCCAATAATAATACAAATCTTGACTGTAAGAAGTTAGGGTAGCATGCTCAGAAATGGTAAAGAAATATGAGGAGAAACGAGAAGCAGCATCGGCTCAGCCACAATGACTTTATTCATGTTATCCCTCTATCTAAAAAAGGGATAACAAAATTCTCTTGCCTCCTTCATTGGGCTAACTTCCATCTAGCTCAGGTGCCACTTTCTACAGGCACTGGAGTACCTTGCCCTACCTCAGGCTGGATTAGGTGCCCCTGTTCCATGCTCTCAAGCAAATCTTTCTCATTTGTGACAGGTTTTTGCTGTTGTTGTTAGACAATTTGTTTATTGAGTGCAGGATCCAATTCCTTTTCACTGTCGGATACTAAGTAACTAGAACATGGTAGCATGTATTCATTCATTCATTTGTTCATTCAAAAAACATTCCAAGCTACTATATCTCAGGTGCTGTTCCAGATGTTGGTAAAAACAAATAAATCAGTGAATTAAAAAAAA
>CAUYSK010002171.1:0-19292 GCA_963575035.1 Avahi laniger
TAAAATGTGGTATATGTATACCATGGAGTACTATTCAGCTTTAAGAAACAATGGTGATATAGCACCTCTTTTATACTCCTAGATAGAGCTGGAACGCATTCTACTAAGTGAGGTATCCCAAGAATGGAAAGACAAGCACCAAATGTACTCACCATCAAATTGGTATTAACTGATCAACACATAAGTGCACATATAAGAATAGCATCTATTGGATGTTGGGCAGGGGGGAGGGAGGAGGAAGGAGGAGGGGACGGATATATGCATACACAAAGAGTGCAATGCGCACCACGCGAAGGATGGACATATTTGAAACTTGGACTGGGGCGGGGCAAGGGCAACACACATAACCTAAACATCTGTACCCCCGTATCATGCTGAAAAAAAAAAAAAAAGAAAATTATACACCCATCAAGACAATGAGAGAGAGGTGAGGCAACACAGAACTAAAAATTTTATTCAAAATACCTGTACCTTGTCATGATAACCTCTATCTGACTTAAATCAGTGGGCAAAGTGGTGCAAGATAAATGTTAGACATGACCAAAGATTGGCTGTTTTGTAATGTCCACGTAATCCTAGTACTATTCTGATAGCCACTTTAAATACAGTCAATGAATGCTAAAATAAATTCTTGAATGAATATATGCATTAGCAAATAGTGAAGAGAGAACAGAAAACACTAAAAGATATGTGATTTAATTTTTTCAAGGAAAGTTAAACCTACATTAATATATTGAATTTTTTCCTAATAATATGCCAGCCAAATTTAAATGGATGATATATAAACAAGTATAGAAAAATGACTTGATGCTTCTATACAACACTACTCACTTATTGCTGGGTGATAATACTGTGGGCATCTTTGAAATTTTATGGATACCCATATTGTCTAAATGTTCCGTAAAGATTAATTTCCACATACATTAATTATTAAATAAATAATTTTTTAAAAAATGAAAATTAAAATAGGAAGGGTGCTGTATAAATTAGCTTTCTTTGGCTTTTAAACTAGGTGAGTTTGGCATGTACCATTTCGTGACTACGCATTTAACAAAGGCAATTATTGAGCTATTAGTCATGTAGATATGTCAGGGAAGACAAGATAACTCCCCGAAAGCATCAGGAGGGCAAAAGAAATATCAAAAACTTTAAAACAAAATTGTAGAAATGAACAGATAGAGCAGTGGAAATGCCATTTTCATTCAGTTACATTTCTTGATGGGAAAGTTATTAGAATTAATCATGGGTTGATCAAGTTGAGAATGTCTAAAATAGCCTAAGGTAGTAGTTTTGTGGAGAGCAAATAATACCTGACAAATTCTATTTCTTTGTAAACAAGGGAGAAGCCATACATATAATAGTTTTGGAATTGAGTCAGTTCCTTCGGTGTCCCACATTACAATTGCCGCAGCAAGCTAGAAAATATGACATTGGATAGGTGCATGGATCCAAAGGACAGTGATCAAAAGTTCATTGTTAGTATCAGAAGCCATAAGGAGTATTTTTTCCTTTCAGTTGTCATAGTTCTGGTTGTAATAATTACATTGATATAAGGGATTAAATGTTTGGAATCAAGAGTGCTTCTCAATTTAGAAAGACAGTCAAAGTGACTTGTTAATACTTTGCAATAGGAATGTGATGCCATCATATTAAGTAGGAATTATAGACATATAACTTATTTTCGAATACTTCAGTTCATTTTAAGTTATTTGTCTTTACAGAAATTATACCATGTGATTGAAAAAATGATTGTAAATGACTTTGTACAAATTGTGCACTGTACCTTTAATTCAGACACTATCTGGGTAAACAATGTAATGTTACTTCAAAAAGATTGTTTTAGATGCCACATAGCCCAAATACATAGTATGCTAAAAGTTTACTACCTGGAATGTTATAGGGATTTTTCCAGAAGCTATGTGAAATCATTTTGGGAAAGACGTTATTTAAAAATCGAATAACAAAAACCGAAACTATTAGATACAATATATTATTTATTTTATCTTTGGAAGTTACATACCTTTTAAAAATAATTATTTTGAGTTGCAATATAAATTAATTTGTATTAAAAATTTTCATACTTAATAACTATCATCACCTTTTATCTACTCCCAAATAATAGAAACAGAATGATTTTGTTCCATCCGTAACAAAAGTAAAAAACTATCATATTCACATCTTAATTTAGTTAGTGTTTTGAAGTAGTACAATTAACCAAGAGCAAGGAAAGAAAAAATATTTACTGATGATTTTATGGTAATAATAACTATCAAACACACATAAAAAGATAGTACAGATAATTTTTAATAATCCTCCAAAACACTTAGTTTACATTGTAAATTTTATGAAGTGACCTTAGCTGTAACCGCACATTCTTCTAACATTTCGTTGCTACTTTGTTAGCCCAAGTCAGCAGCATTTCTCAGCTAGACAAATGTAATTTGCTTCCCTTGTTTGCTTGCCCTCTACTATGACTGATTTTGCATGTTACACAGGATGTTATCTTTACACATAAAAAGCAAATATTGTTGCCTTCCTCCCCTCCCCCAAGCCATCAGTGGGTTTCCATCACATTCACAATGAAAAGCAGAAAACATCATGTGTCCCCCCAAATTCTTCCATAATCTGTTCCGTAACTACCCATTAACCTTTTTTCTACATTCACTTCTTCAGCCGCATAGACTTTCTTGCTTCTTACTATTCCAAGAGCAAGTCAAGCTTGTTTCATCAGACGTTTACACTCTACTTCTCAATCTTCTCATGGCTAATCTTTCTTATCATTCAGGGCTTTGCTTAGATATCACCCTGCAAATTTAAAGTAATAGACACACCCTTTGACTCTACTCTCCTTTATGTTCTTAATAGCTATATTGTATTTATTCTGTGCTCCCACCCATAAATATGTTTGTGCACATATATTCATTTTCTCATTGTTCATTTTCCACATTAGAATACAGATACCATAAAAGCAGAGACATTTTATTGTTTTCTGTTATATCTCCAGTACCCATAATAGAAGTTTAAAAATGTTTATGGAATATATTAATTTAAAAATGAAGAAATGGATAAATAGTGTACATATGCTCTATGGGCACACTTGTAGCTCTGGCTTGAGTGGTGGGAGGTCAATATATGTAACCAAAATGTTTGTACCCCCGTAACATTCTGAAATAAAAATAAATATATAAATAAATAAATTAGACAAAACTTAAAAAAAAAATTGAAATCTAAAACACTTCTGGTCTCAAGCATTTCGGATAAAGGATATTCAACTTGTTTTATTAAAAAATAAAAAAATAAAATTTTTTCTAAAAAAATATTCGTTTTGATTATATTCTGATAGGTCAAAACTAATAGTTCCTCTCAAGCATCTATGAAGATAATTTCATATAGATGACTACAAATGATAGCATTAATGGATTTCAGCCTTTATGTGACTTTTCTGTGAGCCTCTTTTAATTGCTTTACAGTGTGGCTAGAATATAAAATATCATAGAGTTTCTCTTTACTATTTATTTTAAATAACTGGATGATTGCCATTTCTAATTATTTTTATTTTTTTAGGAATAATTCTAAATAAAAATAAAACATATAACCTTAAAATATGTTTTGTACTATCCATTGCTCCTGGAAAAGTTATGTTTGCTTAGATATTAATATTTTAAATAGTCGAAGGACATATTCTTCCTCATATTTTGTTCGCAGATATTAAAAAACAATTAAATTGTCATTTGTATCCCAGAAGACACAGTCACATTTTCAATTATCACTTTTTAATTTTAGTTGACAGAGGTCGTCTTATTAATATATACTGTAGCAGCTTTCATGTAGCTGTTAGCAAAATGCTGCTTCAGACTTTTTATCAAGATTCTGCAAAATCTTATTTGAGAAGAGAAGTAGTGTGAATAATCAGCATATTTCTCATTTCGCTTGTTTTTTTCTTGTGATTTTTTTTTCAGAAATTGAAAAATTTCAAGGTTCTGATGGAAAAAAGGAAGATGAAGAAAAGAAATACCTTGATGTCATCAGCAACAAAAACATAAAGCTCTCAGAAAGAGTACTGATTCCTGTCAAACAATATCCAAAGGTAACAGAATATATACTTTGTTCTCATACAATTAAGGAAAATATGATGAAAATAAGATGGTTTTATTTATTGCCTTTTATAAAATAAATATGTAAAGCTTCGTTATGTAAGTATACAGAAATACGTGATACGTAGAGAAAGAAAAATTCTTTGAAAGTACGATGATGAGGGAAATTTTCAAGTGACGGCTGCAGCATTTTTGTTCTGTGAATAACAGGAAACACAGTTAGATATTTTAATCATTTGTTTAACATATAAATGATTCACCAGTTTATCCAAACATCCACACCCACTTGAGTATGTTTTGCTTCATGTTAAAATGTATATTCTTATTATAAAAGGAAGTAGAATTAATGATTCTAAATATATAACACTTGCCAATCAGCAGAGAATTATTGTATCTAGGAAAGCAATGTGGTGTTTATTAGACTCTTGGATTATATATAGACTCTGGTCTTATATATTCAAAGTTTGTTTATAAAAATAATTACAATTGTTCTTAGTATAATAACATCTCTCTTTACTTTTTTGCTAATAGATCATTGGTTATAAAATCATGGTTTCATCAATTATATTCAGAAATTTCGATGGGTAAAAAAAGTTTCTTTTTTTTCAAATAAATGAAAGAAGCTAAACTGGAAACTCAAAGATTCAGCCTTACAATTTTCTTTATAAAGAGTAAATCTGAAGCAAAGACCATGTAATTATCTTAATAATAAAGATTACAGAAATGAATGCTCTAGTTTACCAGTTGTCTTCGAATGTGATAAATTCTAGTAAATATAATTAACTAGAATGTTGTGCTTATAATTATTTCAAGCAGGGATAAAACTGTTACAACCCAGCAAATTTTCAGATGAAGTTTTCTGGGCATGCCATTTTTTTGTTTGCTCTGAGTTATACATACTCTGTTATAAGAAAGATACGTTTAATAGACATATGTTTTTGAAATAAACTTTATTTGATTTAATTTATAATTATGTTCTTACATATTTTAAATTAAGAAGTCATAGAAATGTACATGAAAATCTTACATACTGGTGAAATATGGTAGAAATATCTTGGAATATTAAGAGAAATGTGTTCTTTTTATGAAATTTGATTAATTAACCAGTTGCTATCTTGAATAGAAGATTATTTCCCTAAACCATAAATTTAAATATGATATAACTTGATATTGTTTCTCAGATTAACACTTGTTTATTCTTTGAACATGGGAATTCCAATGACAGACTCGGTGTCTGCTTCTATGTAAATTGCAGCTCTATAGTTTCAAACCAGGTATGGAAGAGATTTAAAGTTCTGACTGCTCTTCAATTTCTAGTATGAGTGGTTTTATACTGAGTATTACTAGAGTCTGTATTTGATTCAGAATGATGAATATTGAAATAAGCGTGTTCTATGGTGTCAATTTTTAAATTTATTTTTATTGATGTGTAATAAATAGATGGTACATAGTTTTAGGGTATTTTTGATAATATAATACATTCATATAATTTTCTGTGATAAAATCAGCATACTTGAGATATTCATCACTTTTAATATTTGTCTTTATGCTAGAAACATTTGAATTATTCTCTTCTAGCCATTTTGAAATGTACACTAGATTATCGTAAACTATAGTCACCCTACTAATCTATCAAACACTAGGTCTTATATCTTCTATCCGACTGTGTATTTGTACCCATTAATCAACTTCTCGTCATTTCCCCCCATACTTTCAAGCCTTTGATAGCAACCAATGTATTCTCTATCTTCATGAGATCCACTTTTTTAGTTCCAACATGAATGAGAATAGGCCATATTTGTCTTTCTGTGCTTCATTTATTTCACTTACCATAATAGCATCTAATTCCATCCATTTTGCTACAAATGACAGAATTGCATTCTTTTTATCACTGAATTGTATTCTATTGTATTTGTATACCACATTTTCTTTATCCATTCATCTGTTGATGGACATTTAGGTTGATCCCATATCTTAGCTATTGTGAATAGTGCTGCAATAAATATGAGGATGCAGATACCACTTTGATATGCTGATTTCCTTTCTTTTGGATCTATAGCCAGCAGTGGAATTGCTGAATCAAATGGTATTTCTATTTTTAGTTTTTTGAGGAACCTCTATACTGTTCTCCATAGTGGCTGTACTAATTTACATTTCCACAAATAGTGTATGAGTGTTCCCCTTTCTCCACATCCTCTTCAGTATCTGTTATTACCTGCCTTCTTGATAAACAACAACAACAACAACAACAGAAAACATTTTAACTGGAGTGATATGATATCTTTTTGTAGTTTTTTTTCCTTTGCATTTCTCTGATGATTAGTAATGTTGAGCATTTTTCATATACCTGTTATTCATTTGTATGTCTTCTTTTGAGAAATGTCTATTGGATCTTTTGCCTATTTTTAAACTACATTATTATTTTTTTTTGTTATTGAGTTGTTTGAGCTCTTTATATACTCGGTTATTATTTGCTTATCATCTGGGTAGTTTTCAGATACTTTCTCCCATTTGTGGGCTGTCTCTTCACTTTGTTGTGTGTTCCTTTGCTGTGCAGAAATTTTTTTGCTTGATATAATTCCATTTGTGAATTTTTGGTTTGGCTCTCTGTGCTTTTGAAGTCTTACACAGAAAACATTTGGCTAGATCAATGTTCTGGATCATTTTGTCAATGTTTTTTCTCTAGATGATTCACATTTTCAGGTCTTAGGTTTAAGTCTTTAATCTATTTTGATTTGATTTTTGTGTACGGTGAGAGATAAGGGTGCAATTTTATTCTTCTCCATATAGTTATACAGTCTTACAAGCACTATTTATTGTGTAGTCTCTCTTTTCCCCATTGTATGTTCTTGGTGTCTTTGTTGAAGATGAGTTGGTTGTAAATTTGCGGGTTTATATGTGGGTTTTATGTTCATTTTCATCGGTCTATGTGTCTGTTTTTATGCCAGAGCCATACCATTGCGGTTACTATACGTTTGTAGTAAATTAAGAAAGGTAGTGTGATGCCTCCAGCTTTGTTTTTTTTTGCTGAGGATTGCTTTGACCCTTCAGGATCTTTTGTGGTTCTACATAAATTTTTGGATTTTTTTTTCTATTTCTTTGAAGAATGTCATTGGTATTTTGATATAGACTACATTGAATCAGATAATTGATTTAGTATGTCATTTAACAATATCAGCTCTTTCAATCTGTGAGCATGGCATATCTTTTCCCTTTTTTGTCCTCTTAATTTTTCAGCAGTGTTTTAGAGGTTTCTTTGTATAGTTTTTTCATTTCTTTGCTTAAATTTTTTCCTAGGTATTTTATATTTTTGTGACTATTGTAAATGGGATTACTGTTTTGATTTCTTTTTCAGATTGTTCATTGTTGACGTAAATAAAGGCTACTGATTTTTGTATGTTGAATTTGTATCCTGCAACTTTATTGAATTTTGTTTACCAGCTCTAACAGTTTTTTGGTGGACTCTTTAGGTTTTTCTAAGTATAAGATCATGTCGTCTGCACACAGGTCTAATTTGACTTCTTCCTTTCTAGTTTGGATTCCATTTATTTCTTTCTCTTGCATAATTTCACATGCCAGAACTTTGAATATTATGTTGAATAAAAGTAGTGAAAGTGGGCATCCTTGTCTTGTTTCAGATTTTAGAGGAAAGGCCATCAATTTTTCCATGTTTAGTACAATGTTAGCTATGGGATTTTCACATATGACCTTTACTGTTTTTCGGTATGATCCCTATACACTCACTTTGCTGAGGGTTTTTATCATAAAGGGATATTGAATATTTTCAAATGATTTTTCTGCGTCTACTGAGATAATCATATGGTTTTTGTTCTTGGTTCTGTTAATGTGATATATCACGCTTAATGACTTGTTTATATTGAAACATCATTGCATCCCTGGATGAATCTCACTTGGTCACGGTGAATCATCTTGTTAATTTGTTACTGGATTTGATTTGCTAGTATTTTGTTAAGGATTTTTGCATCTACTTTCATCAGCAATATTGGCCTGTAGTTTTCTTTTTTTGTTGTGTGCTTTTGTCTAGTTGTTTTATCACGGTAATGCTGGCCTCTTAGAATGAGTTGAAAAGTATTCCCCCCCCTTTTCAATTTATTTGAAAATTTTTAGTAAAATTGGTATTAATTCTTGTTTAAATGTTTGGCAGAATTCAGCAGTGAAGTCATCAGGTCCTGGGCTTTTCTTTGATGGAAGACTTTTTATTAGCATTTCAATCTTAAGACTTGTTATCAGTTTATTGAGGTTTTCTCTTTCTTCGTGATTTAATCTTGGTAAGTTCTATGTGTCCAGGAATTTATACATTTCTTCTAGATTTCCAATTTGTTAGCATATAGTTGTTCGTGATAGTCTATAATAATTCTTCATATTTCTGTGGTCTCAGTTTTTATATTACCTTTTTCATTTCTTATTTTTTAATATTTGATTCTTTTCTCTTTTTTTCTTAGTGTAGCTAATGGTTTGTCAATTTTATCTATCCATTCCCACTGCTTCACTTGACCAGCCTTAAAAAACAAAACCCAACTATTTTTTGCTGATTTTCTGTATTTTTTAGTCTCAATTTCATTTATTTCTGCTCTGATCTTTATTTTTTTTTCCTTCTACTAATTTGAATTTCATTTTTCTTGCTTTTCTAGTTCCTTGAAGTACATCATTAGGTTGTTTATTTGAAGTCTTTCTACTTTTTTTATATAGGCATTTATTACTATAGATGACTTCTTAGGCCTGCTTTTTTTTGTATCTCATAGATTTTCATATGTTGTATTTCCATTTTCATTTGTTTCAATAAATTTTTAAATATTTTTCTTAATTTCTTCATTGACTCTTTGGTTCTTCAGGAGAATGTTGTTTGTGAAGTTTCTGAGGTCTCTCTTTTTGTTGATTTCTAGTTTTAATTGATTGTGGTCAGAAAAGCTACTTGATCTCATTTCCACTTTTTGGAATCTGTTTATACTTGTTTTATGGCCTATGATCTGTTCTGGAGAATGTTCCCTGTGCAGATGAAAAGAATGTGTATTCTGCAACAGTTTGATGAAATGTTCTGTAAGTCTCAGTTAGGCCTATTAGGTCTGGTGTATAGTTTAACTCTGTTATTTTGTTTTTGATTTTTTGTTTGTGAGCTCCTTCCATTACTGAGACTGGGGTGTTAAAGTTCCCTACTATCATTGTACCGCAGTCTGTCTCTCTTTTAGATCTATTAATATTTACTTTATATACTTGGAAGTTCCAGTGTTGGTGCATTGATATTTACAGTATTTACATGCCCTTGGTGAATTGCACCATTATCTAGCAACATTCTTTCTCTCTTTTTATAGTTTTTTTATAGCTTTTTATAGCTAATCCTGCTCTTTTTTGGGTTCCAGTTGCATGGAATATCTTTTTCCACCCCTTCACTTTCAGTCTGTGTGTGTCTTTGTAGGTGACGTGTGTTTCTTGCAGGTAGCATATAGTTGGATCTTGTTTCTTTATCCATTTACCCACTCCGTGCCTCAGAATTGGAAAATTGAGTCCATTTACATTTGTTGTTATTATTGATAAGTAGGTACATACAACTGCCATTTTGTTGCTTGTTTTTTGATTGTTTTGTAACTTCGTTTTCTTTCTTTCTATTTCTTTTTTCTCTCTTTTTTCCTTTCCTTTCTTTCTTTGTGGTTAAATGATTCTCTCTAGTAGTATGTTTAAATTTGTAGCTTTTTATTTTAAATGAATCTGTTATGGGCTTTTGCATTGTGGTTACCTAGAGGCTTATAGAAAATGTCTTATAACTAGTTATTTTTAAGAGATAACAGCTTATCTTAGATGACAAAGAAAAAAGAGAAACAAAGAAAAAGTGAAAAAATTCTACACTTTAACTCCATGCCCCCTCCATTTTCACTTTTATTTGTCTAAATTTACATAATTTTATATTACCTATCTCTTAACACATTGCTGTAGCTATTACTATTTTTGATAGATGTCTCTTGGGCTACATATTAGAGTTATGAATGAATTTTACACCACAATTAAAGTATTCGGGTTTTTTTTCATGCAAGACATAGATATACATCCATGAGAAACAGCAGCAAATGGGGTACCATGATCTCCTCAAATGGACAAAGGAAGAAACCAGTGACTGACTCAAAAAAATGGCATTATGTAATCTCTCTGACCAAGAATTGAAAACTTCAGTTTTGAGGGAACTCAGTGATCTCTAAGATAACACATAAAAGCAACTCAGAAATTTATCTGATAAATTTAACAAAGAGATTGAAATAATAGTAAAAAAATCAAACAGAAATCTTGGAACTGAGAATTTCACTGCTGAACTGAAAAATTTATTAGAGGGTCTTAACAGCAAAATGGATCAAGTAGAGGAAAGAATCAGTGAGCTCAAAGACAGGCTATTTGAAAATACCATCAGAGGAGAAAAAAGAAAAAATACTAAGAAGAAAAGCAATGAAGTTTGCCTATATATATTATAGAAAATTACCTGTAAAGACCAAATCTAAGAATTGTTAATGATTAAGAGGGAACTGAGCAAGAGCAAGGGGTAGAAAGCTTGTTCAAAGAAATAATAACAAAAAACTTTTCAAAACTTGAGAAAAATGTAGATATCCAGGTAAAGGAAGGTCAGAGAACACCAAACAGATTCAACCCAGTTAAGACTACCCCAAGGCATATAATACTCAAACTTTGAAAGGTCAAGGACAAAGAGAGGGTTTCTAAAAGCAACAAGTGAAAAGAAGCAAATAACGTATAAAGTAGCTCCAATTAATCTGGCAATAGACTTCTTAACAGAACTCCTACAGACCATGAGGGAGTGGAACAACATTTTCAAAATGCTGAAAGAAAAAAAAAAACTGTGATCCACAAATACAATAACCTGCATAGGTATCCTTCAATTATGAAGGGGAGATAAAGTCTTTCCCAGACAAACAGAATCTGAGAGAATTCACCACCACCAGATCCATCTTACAAGAAATACTGAAGGGATTTCTTCAATCTGAAAGAAAAAAATACTAATGTGGAAAAAAATGAAAGATACAAAACCCACTGGTAATACTGAGTATATGGTGTCAAAATTTTTTGTGAGGTTTTGTTTCACAATTTGTAAGAAGATGCTCAAGCAACAAAACTGTTTAGTTTCATTACAGTAAACCATGGATCGCTAGCAAATCGTTGTAGCTCCTAGAATTTTTAAAATCATAGATTGCTTAGGCTAGGAATAATCTTGGAAATCATATGTTAATATAAAACTTATTTTACAGATAATGTAACTGGAAGATAATGAATTGCTCAAGGTCATATCTTTCTTATGGATAGAGATCTTTAGTGCAGTTGTTATTATTTTGGATTCTTCATTTTTTGTAAATCATCACATTTTAACTAGACTGATCATGCTCACATATTTGTATTACTTTTTCATGTAAAAATTGGAAAAATGTGAAAAATGATAGCTCATAATGATTAATGTAACGGTTGTGTGGAAGACTCTCAGATAACAATTCATGCTTCAGAAAATTTTCCATTTATTTAATTGATGAATAGCCTGACAAATTTCTTAATTTTTTAAAGAAATGTTCATTTCATCTAATTATCACATATTAGAGAATTTTAGAACCCTTTTACAAAAAAAGAGTGGCATTCTGAGAAACAGACCAGTGTTACCTGTCAATGTTGACCTACTTTGGTTTTTGTGTGTGTGTTTTTATACTACAGTAAAATTATATATTTTAGGATCTTGTATACTTTTTTGAAACCAAACCGTATTTTATTTGAAAAATGTGATTCTCTCCTGCTGAGTATTTATTGCTCACTTCTTAGAAAAATATTGGTGAGATAGAATTAAGATTATGATCCCTAGACCTGAGCTGTATTTGATGTACATTTATGAGCTGTGAAATGCATGATGTGGTGTGATACTATGAGCTGTTGAATAGAGCACAATAGTATTTATGGATTTAAAGTTTAATCTTTTATAATAAAAAGTGTTGTAGCCCTCAAGGGAGACAGTAGAAAAGATGTGCTTTATACAACTAACTTTCTCTCAGAACCATCTCTCCCCTTGATGCTTGCTGTGTGTTTGAACCAGTAATTAACGTGGTAATGACATAGTCCTTTCAAACACAGGGCAGTAAATAACTATGGGAATTCTTGGGGAAATGACCATATTGCAACTTTAATACATGACCTTTTTTGGATAGATTTTGTTTTAATTAGTCTCCAACTTCAAGTTAATTTGCTGACTTAGTTGAATACTACAAGGAATTGAAAGTTAAGATTTTAAATTATAGAACTATGAGAGTGCTATTCAAGCACTTCAAGAATGATTCATCTAGCTCCAGTGCTTTATGTTTAATGATTTAATTTGGGGAAAATAGGCCATATCATTAAATTATTTTAATGAACAATTTTTCTTATTTGTTTTTATATTTTAATAAGATTAACAGAGTTGTATTTGAAATTCATGCTAAATGAATATATTTTAGCCGCTCTTTCCAACAAAAACAAAAAAATGGGTAACTATGTCAGATGATTGGATGTTCATTTGCTTCACTGTAGTAACTTTTTACTTTTTATTTGTATCCCATAACATCATGTTGTATACCCAAAATAAACACAATAAAATTTACTTTTTGAAAAAAGATTAATAGAGAAATAGATGTTATACATCTACTATTAGTATTTTCAAAAGTTTCAGAATAAGAATAATTATTTCTTGATAGTTAAGCCTCTAAAAAGGTAACATAGTCAACATGTGCCTCTATATTCCTAAGAGATTCATGTAGAGGACCCTGGAGAACCATGCACTATCATTAACATTAACTCTTTCTCTCCAAATCAATGTATATTTCACAGTTCAATACACCATTTTTTTTCAAATATTAACATCTCTAATAGTTAGGCATATTATCGTCAGAATCATGTTATGGTTTCTATCAGGCAAGCAGTGGTCATAATTCATTGGTATTGCCCATGCATATGTAAACTTGGTCCTGGATTTTTATATTATAGTAGTGTTGTTAGTTTGTTTGTAGTGTTGGAACTATGTGCACTCAGTTTAGTTGCAGTTTAAAATGTTTCCAAGATTACATTATGATTTAGTGATGACATGCAAAGCTATTACACATACCGAAAAAATTAAAAAAAACCACATAGCTTGGGGTACAAATTTGATATTAATGAAGACAATTTTCATCCTTGGAAGAATGATAAGAATTCCGTATTTTCTTGTGTTGCAACAAACAAATGTCTTGTGGGGTCTAAGAAACTAAGCTATGCCTAAGTGGCAGAAGCTGTGCTGTGTTTTGTCGCTGCTAGGCATGCGAAAGGAATGCCTAGCACCAGTACGGGTAAAACGAGAGAGCCTTAAAGACTGGAAAAGTGCTCCTACCACTTGTAAGAGAGTATCTACTTTTTGCTTTCTACTGTACCTATTTGTTCATCTGGGCAATTCAGCCTCTCAATACCTTTTAAGAATATCTTTTGATGTGCTTTCTGAATCCACTGAAATACATCAGACCTTTTCTTCAATTAAATTTGCCCCAAGGCCAACTATATAGTTCTTGATTTGAGTTACTGCCAACTTTTGAAAGCAATATATTGCCAAGAGTGTAAATCTGCCCCAAATTTGGCCTTTTTAAAGATCAAACACAGCTGCATTCCCCTGTGCTGATTTTCAAATCAATTTCTTATGTAGATTAATGCAGAAAATTAAAGTTCCAAAATATGTTCAAAACCATCTTACTTGCTCTATATTTCTGCTTCTTCTACTCATTTCTAGAGAGAAGGGCTGCATTTTGTACCTGATAGAAGCAGTCTCACCTGTGCTTGCATCCTGCCATGTCTTCCCACAGAGCTTGTGTTTCTTCCTTTACACTCCAAAAGACAAAATACTTAAATCCAAATCCTTGATGAGTATTATTTCTAACTTTTTAAGTAATTATCAGATCATTTAAGAATAGTTACTAAATGTGGAAACTATGACAAAATTTTAAAGCCAAACATAACCACTTAAAATCTTAGAAACCTCTCTATTTTTCTAAGCAATATGGTTTTTCAGAAACCACTGTGTAGCTTACAACCTGAACGTGTTTTACCTTTTCCGGACAGAGACCACTGCACAGCATTGCTTTTGGTTTTCTAAAGAGAGGATGCTATTGCCTTTGTGTTTTCAGTTTCATTTCTATCAGTTTTCAAGTCCCTCATTCTTGAATTTAAATCTCAATTAAGAAAATGATAAGACACTCTGATGCACATTTTTTTGGTGAGGATAAAACATTCAAAATGCTGTAGAGTATATTCTCTCCAGCAGAATGGCATGCAAAATAATCTTGTTTTCTAGTAAAATTTAGATATTTATAGTAGTATTATGTCTAATACTTACTCTCTCTTTTAATTAGAGCCTATAATATGTACTTCAAATGTTTTTTCCATTTTGAATTTTTTCAATTTTTGTATCTCCAACTCACATTGGACCATGCATTCCTAATTCTGAATTGTGTGCTTCTATTCTTAACATCCTTTTTTATGAGCTCTGCACACCCTTGCAAAATATGACCTTGAATTTGCTGAAATCATACCAAGCTGTCCTTTTCTATGTCTAGAGGATCTTCAGCTTGCTTCAATCAGTTGTTTCCGTTCTGCCACAACCTCCCTGCTTCCTTCTTTCTCATACTTCAGGCTACTATTTTTCCACTTCATTTAGGAGGATTGCTTCATATTTTCACATTTACCCTCAACTGGGAAACTGAAAACTGCTTCAAAAGGATCATTAAAATGCAAGTGCCTTTTGCAATATGTCCAAAATTGTGCTCTTATTTAGGGTCCAAGGAGAGCTAAAAAAAAAAAAAAAAAATCTTCCGTCTCATGTTCTTCTCCACAATCTTGCCATTCTTCATGTGCTTGTTTGTTCATTTGTTTAACTCAGTGAGCCTTCAGTAAGTTTCTTTAACTCATCAGAAGACATATGGCCCTTCTGGTATTTCTTTTGTTGTTGTAGTAGGTAGGAGTGGCTTTTTCTGTAGACAGATATTTAAGAGACCAGAAAAGATATATCATTATTAAAATCAAGATATATCATTACATTACCAATTGAATGGATTCCCATTTTACTATTGACTTTGAAAGACTTCTTGAGCATGTGGAAGCAAATGAATTTTATGTAAATTCAAATACTATATTTCTTGAGATTAGCAGAAAAACAAATGCATTTTCCCAGAATCATCTAGATAAGGTATTATTGTTACTTTTAGGTTAGGACCTGACAGCAACCAACTTTTTGAAAGAAATTTAGATTCACATAAAAAAATTGAGTGAGTTTTATTCTTTTTCTAATGTAAGTCGTTATGAAAAGAAATTTGTGTAATATGTTTAGATTTACACCATTTTGTAAATAATTTTCTTAAAAATATGTAGTTTTCCAAGAATGTCACAAAGATAAAACTCTAGAACAATTCTAATTATGAATATCAATTCAGAACTTTAAAATACCAAATGTTGAATACCAATGTTCACAGCAGTATTATTCACAATAGCTAAAATGTGGAAACAGTCCAAATATCCTCAACAAAAGAATAGACAAATAAAATGTGATATAAACATACAATGGAATATTATTCAGCCTTAAAAGCAATGAAATTCTGATGAATTCCACAACATGGATGAACATCGAACACATTATGCAAAATAAAATAAGCCAGACAAAAAGAACAAACATTATACGATTCAACTTTTATGAGATACCTAGAATAGGCAAATTTGTAAAGACAGAAAGTGGAATAGAGGTTACAAGGGGCTATAGGGAGGAAACAATGAGAAATTATTGTTTATTTGGTACATAGTTTCTGTTGGGAATGATGAGAAAGTTTTGGAAATGGATAGTAATGATAGTTGCATGACATTGTGAATGTATTTAACGCCACTGAATTGTGCACTTAAAAATAGTTAAAATGGGCTGGGCACAGTGAGCACAAGCCTGTATAGTCCCAGCTACTCAGGAGTCTGAGGTGGGAGGATTGCATGAACCTAGGAGTTTGGTTCCAGCCTGGACAATATAGTAAGACTTGTCTCTAAAAAAAAAAAATAGTTAAAGTGGTAAATTTTATGTTATGTATATTTTATAATAATAAAAAATGTTATAAAAATATTATCAATGTATTTCAGTAGCACACTATCAACATAATAAATTACACTGAAATGTAGTTTATTTCAGGGATGCAACAGTGATTTAGTATTTTAAAAAATATTCAAATAAATTTACTGTATTTAGAAATACAGTATACATTTGATGAATTAGTTTTCCATTCCTCATGAAATAAACATAGACACATACCATATAATAAATAAATACTTAAGAACAGTGTGGAGAAATCATTTATTCAGTAAGTATTGGAGAGATAACTAGTGAGGCATTTGGGGGCAAAAGAAAAGGAAGACTATGTTCCTATCTTGTACAACAAAATAAATTGTAACTAGGTCTAAGGTTAAGTTCCAATAAATAAATAAATAAAACTACTAGAATGAGTTATATTTCAGTTTTATTTCATAAAGTTTAATTCGGGGAAAGCATTTTTAAGAAAGATGGAAAACACTGAAGCCACAAGTAAATGAATAAATTCTTTTACAAAATAAATCTAACACTTCTGTTCAAGCAAAAATAACATTAATAGTTACTAAAATCAAAAGGCAAATATTGAGCTGATATGAATATTTGAGAAATATTTGTAACATATGACAGAAAATTTACTATCTTTGTGTAGAGTAGAACTAATTTTTTCTAACTGAACAAGAAGCTAATGATATTCACAGTTATTACACATGTATTATTTAGAGTAAATTTAAAATACCCTGAATCTCACTTATTAGAAAAGTATAAGTTAAGATGAATTTGAAATGCTTCCGTTCTCTGTCAGACTGACAAATAAAAGTTTGATTATAATCAATAATAGTTTTAGAGTGTTGGAAAATTACACTGTATAACCTCTTGGTCAGAGCATATAGATTCAACCATTTTGGAGAACAATTTTACAAAATTAATTAATATCACACAGGCATAGACTTTTGAAAGCAGTGGTATATCTAGCATTTATTTTTAAATTACATATTTCCACATATATATACTGTTAAGGGAAATAAAAGATACAGTTTGTTCCCTTTGAGTATAAAAAGCAATATATATGCGTGTGTATGTATATACATGCTTATATGTAGAGAGGGATATATATGTGTAAGATAGATAACTAGAAGTAAAAGGAGGGGTCTCCTTTTTGTTGCAGGTTTTTTGTGCTCTTTGCATTAGTTATTATTAACAGGTTATTTTTCTAGTAATAAAGATATTTTTAAATATTTGGGCTAATTGAAAGTATTAAAATAGAAAAATTGGTTCTATATAGAAATTTTTTTTTCTAGAATGAAGGAACAAATAATAAAAACTAAGGACTATTGAGTATTTTCTATATATCAGATACCTTATAGTTTTTACATGTATTAACTCATTTGATTGTCACAAACATCCTAATAATAGTATCCTTTCCATTTTATATACGAGGGAACTGATTCTCAGAGGTGCTGACTTGCTAAAATCACATCATTAGGAAATAATCTATTCATGTCTCATATCCAGCCTTTCTGATGTCATAGCCTGTTGTCTTTACCTCATTACACTGCATGGTTCTATTATTATAATTTAAGCAAATTACATCTTAAAATCGATAGTAGAAAAGATGACCCCAAACATGACCTCAAAACCCATCAAAATCTATTATGAACTGAAAAACCAGATGAAAATTTTGTTTTTATGAAAAATAATATACTTTTTATTTCTGATTTATGAGTAGATATAGTCCTTAAAGCATAGTCTAAAACTCAAGTTTAAAGGAAAGACTAACTTTAAAACATCATAAAATAGTCCTTAAACCTAGAACCTCACACTTAGAGAATTAAGGTTTTTATGACTACCAACTGTGTATCAGACACTGAGCAAAGCACAGTAAACTACTATATTCTTTTCACAAGAATTCTGTGAGGGTTCTCAATAAGAGGCTATGGTTTAAAAATATTTGGTCAATTTTCTTAAAGCTACACAACGTATAAGTGATAGTATTAACATTTGAACCCAGGTCTCTCTACAACAAAGACTTTCTTGTTTGCATTAAACCATTATACAATTCACCTTGTTTTATACAAGGAGGCATTGAGATAATTCTGTACACAGACTGCTAAGATTGCAAAGGTCCAGATGGAAAAACAGATGTATTTCTCCTCTGATGTGAAGTGAGGCAGAACTAATCTACTCATTAGTCGGAGTGTTTCTCATAGGTTATATGGCTGAATCTTCTCCCTAATTCAGAAATCATTTCTACAGTATTTGTGGTACTCATCAGCCTGTCTGTGAATAATTCTAGGATTAAAGAGAAAGTTCACTGCATTATAAAACACCTAGATCTAATATTGAGTAGACATTCCTGTTCAGCTTTTTTCCTCATTGAAATACGATTCTTATCCCTGTAAGTTTACATTGGTTCTGCTTTTTTACCTCTCCAACAACAAATAACTCACTGGAACTGAGGTATATCTTGACCTATCATTGGTACATTGTATTTGTTTGGCTTTCAGGACAGCACAATTTGTTTTTAATCCCCTGTTGCAAAACTCCTCGCATTTCTCAGCTTAGTTTGCTGGTTTCTCCTCTTCCAGAATACAACTTCTGCTTTTTTTTTAATTTATAAAATATTTATTTATTTACTTATTTTCTGTAAGTAAAATTTTATTGGAACACAGCCACTGCATTCATTTACATGTTATCCATGGTTGCTTTCCTATGAAAACACCAAAATTGAGTAGTTGCCTGAAATATTTGCTGTCTGACACAGAAAAAGTTTGCCAGTCCTGGTCTAGATGGTAAGGAATTTCAGTTCCTCTTCTTCTTTTTGCTTAATTTCAGAATATTATGGGGGTACAAACATTTTGGTTACATAAACTGCTTTTGTACTATTTAAGTCAAAGTTATAAATGTGCCCATCCCCAGATAGTCTGCAGTGTAACTGTTAGGTGTGAATTTACCCATTCCCTCCTCCCCCTTCTCACTTACTTGATTTCTGATGAATGTTATTTCCATAGGTGGACATAAGTGTTGATCGATTAGTTCCAATTTAATGGTGAATACATGTGGTGTTTGTTTTTCCATTCTTGTGATACTTCATT
>CAUYSK010002174.1:0-42810 GCA_963575035.1 Avahi laniger
ATAATTTAATTTATGCATTTAATGTTTCATAAACATCCTCATGTCAATAACGTAGGTTGACATCAATATTTTTAATGAGTGAAGGAATATTCCTTCGTATGGTTTTACTATAGTTCATTTAAACACTTTCTTGGTCATTTAGATTTTTCTGCATTTTGCCTTCATAAACAATCATGTAGTGAAGTTCTCTAAATTTACATTTTGGGCACTTAGCTCATTATTTCTCGATACTAAATACTTAGATGGGTTATCGCTGGGTTGCAGAATTCAAGCTGTCAAACCTCTGGACATGCCGCATCCAGTTCTCCAAAGCGCATTGATTTAATCCCCTCAGCATGGTGTTCCTGCTGCCTCACTGCCACCCCTGCGGCTCCTTCATTCTTTTCAATTTTTGTTCTCTGGCAGCTAAACTCTGTGCTACCCGACTGTCGTATTAGTTCGCATCTTTGTTACTAATAGTCAGGTACTTGTTGGCGTTTTTGGAATTGCCTAGTTCCTGTCTCCTGGGTTCTCAGCTGAGCACGCTTGGGTTTTTCTCATCGCTTTTGAGAGTTCTCCTTATGTTAACGGTAATTCTGCTACATATGCTGTGATAGTTTCCCCTGATTATTATTATTGCGAGAGTTTATTTTCCTGTAGAGATAGTTTTAAACTGTTATGTAGTCAGATCTATGAAGTTTCTGATTTTAATGTCCAGCTCAGAAAGACCTCCCCAACCCCAAGTTTCATAAATACTCGGTTTATCTTCCTATAGATGGATTCGTGTTTACATTTTAACCCAGCTTGCAACCTTTGTCCTACTAGTATTATAGTGAGAAAAAAATTTGAATCAAAGTCACCCCATTACACTAGCACCCCCCTTACACTAGCACTGCCTCTACCCTGGCAGTCCTCACTGGGTCGGAGAGTCTCCTGAGGGTAATTAATCTCCGGCTCTGGGAACAGGGAAGATTCAGCAGGCTCCCATCAGATAAGGCACAGCCCTTAAATCCCCTATGCTGCTGTGCCTCCTGGGAAGGGCCGTCCCAGCTCTGAGTGGCCCCATGCAGCTTGTCACACAGGGGGGAAGCAGACGAAGGAACGACGCTGCTCTCAGGACAGCCCTGCCTGTGCGCGTGACCTTCCCTGCACGTGTCTGGTAATGATGGATGGTGATGCTGGTGCCGCTCGGACGCTCTTCAGAAGGCTGTCTGGGCCACCAGTGACCCTATCACAGACAAGCACACGCTGTGGGAGAGGACCTCCCAGCCTTTTCTTCTTTCTCTGCACTCACCCCCATTTGGACTGTGCGCCCAGAAAGCCACTCAAACAATGCTCTCTGAGCTTTAAAAAGAGTGCTCTCTTCAGGTGTAACTACGAATAAAAGGAAGAGGTACACTTCTTAGTCCCCATAGAACTTTGATCTTCTCTAGAGATTTCTGTCCAAATGTCACTGTGAATTTTCTACCTCATAAATTTATTAAACCCAGCATTTCCAGAGCACATGTACATACTCAGTACCATTGAAATACCATCACTGCAGGGACACGGCAGCAGTTTCTTAGAGGGAATAAATGGTGGTTTAGATCAGGAAGCAGGAGAGAATGTGTCCTGGGAAAGCTTTCTGGGAGAAAGACAAAAAAATTTAAAGAGCTTGATTTTGGTCAAATGACACAATTTTCTTTTTTATCTAGAAGGTGATATTCACAGAAACTCTATGTTCTATTATTTAATTGTATGATTAATACCATCATCACAGATTACTTTTAAATTACAAAATCATTAGTCTGCATGTGTACTAGTCCATTTGCGGAGTAAAATCCATGAGTTCCTCTCTCACAGTTGTTCTCAAGGGTGGGGGCTGGGGGCGGACGAGCAATTTTGTCTCCCAGAGATGTTTGGCAACGTCTGGAGGCCTTTCTTGTTGTCACCACTGGGAGGGGTGCTACCGGCATCTGGTGGCTAAAGACCAGAGATGTTGCTCAACATCCTATGGCGCTCAGGACAGCCCCTGCCGCCGGCCCCCTCCAAGCATCATCCAGCCCCCAAAGTGAGTGGTGTGGAAATTGGGAAACATGATCTAAAACAAAGTGGAACGGGGTCTCCTCCACACCCCCTTAGATTCTCTCTCACTTTAATCCAAGGAGAAAACCGTTGACCTATGTCCAGAAAGACAAGAGTGATCAGGACAAGCAGGGCTTGCGGAGGCAGGAACCATCGCAATGTTTGTGAGGGGCTGCACTGGCTGGTCTTGTCACCCCCACATTGTGATTTCAGTGTCCTCCACGCTGTAAAAATTCACCAGCAAACCCTGCGTGGACCTTTCCAGGCTGTCTGCGGTCCGAGCGCTGGCCACTTCCTGAGTGCTGGGCAGCTGGAGCTCAGGCTCAGGGTGGCTCAGCCCGGCTGCCGTTCCCACGGCTCCAGCTTCAGCTCCAGCTCCTCCTCGCTCACTCCTTCCTCCCACCTCCGCCCTTCTCTCCTTCTCCTGGGCAAGGGAACCCAGCGCTGGGCACCCAGGCCCGTCTGTCCCTGCTCTGGGAAGGCCTCAGCAGCACTGGTCTGGTTTGCTCCATCCCTCCCTTCCCACGGGCCCGTCTCCTCCCGTCTCTGGTCTCCAAGGAGGCAAACGATGCCCATCTCCGCTCCTCTCCCCAAGCTTCCATCTCACCTTGCAAAGCAGTTTCCGCTTGCTGTCTCCGCTGTCACTGATGACAATATGTGCCACACACTGTGGTAAGCACTCGGTCCCCAGAGAGGTCAGCAGGGCTATTCAGGCCATTGCACAGGTGAGTTAGAAGACCCGGTCCAAATTGTGCCTGCACCTGTCACTCAATCTCCTGAGTCTCAGATTCTCCATTTGTAACTGGATCAATAATACCTGCCGTGGGTCTCACGTTTTTAAAGTATGAGGATCAAGTCAACGAATGCACATCGTCATGACCATCATCATGGGTACATCAAGGTATTGTTGATTTGATTTTAATTTCTAAAGAAACCAAAGGAGACAAGGTGTAGTCACTTAACGTATTCCTGACCTTCTGTCTGTGTCACGCCTTTGAAGGAATCACACTTGGGCCACGATCTGTCTCCCTGTGCCCAGCCCAGCCAGGACAAGCCTCATAGCAGGGCCTGTGCAGCTGGATCACCGGAGCCCAGATCCTTGCAGCCGAGTGATCACAAGCAAATGACAGCATCCCCCAGTGCCCCTGCTGCCTTATCTGGAAACTGAGGACGAAAAAAAGGATGCCATCCATGATGTTGTGAGGATTTATAATAAATTATCGTTGTGACTTGCTGAAGACAGAGCCCAGCCCATTCGACACATGAGGTGCGTAGCCCACCTCACCACAGCTCCAGACAGGACTCGCAGTAACAACCTTCCTGCCCGCCTGTACCTGCCACCTGCGAGCAGCCCCAGAGTGAGTTTCAGCCTCTGCTCTGCCACCTGGAGCATTCGTGTCTCCTTCTGCGGCCACCCTGCCCGGCGGCACTGGCAGCCACCATGTGCCAAGCTCGGTTCCAAGACCAGTTCAGGAGGATCCAGTGACTCGGGGACTCTTGGCAGGACAGATCTGTTGCGGAATTCTCCACGTGCTCATTTTGAAGTTCTCTAACTTGCTGAAATGAGGTTTATTGAGAAAGCTTAAAAGCTAATTAGGTTCTGTGTCAGACCATAAGGAAAAGGCTTATAAAATGAAGATGAAAAGCAGAAGTTACTCAATAACTATTTTAAGAGAGAGATTTGCAAATTAAAGTCTCTCTCTTTGCACCTATTAAATTAGCAAAATTTTTTTTCAAGACATTAACCAGCAGTGCTGGCCAAGATTTAAAACTCCAGCACACGGGTGCACTGTTGGTAGAAACGCGAATCCATGCAATCCTAACAAAAAGGAATCTGCCAGTGCATTTCACAGCCGCTGACCCAGTAATCCTAATTTTCAGAACTTTTCCTGATAAAATTGTGAAGAGTAGAAAAAAATACACAAAGGTGCCCGTTAAACATTATTTACAATACTAAAAATGGAAGCAAACTCAATACCCCCAGAGAAGTAGATAAATAAATACATTAATTCATCTTTTCAATGAATCTTTACTAAATGCCTCTATTTCTGGGTACTGTGCTACATCAGCTCAATAAACTATTTTGTAGTCATTAAAATGATCAACAAGAAAAGTACTTCACACGAGAAAGGAAATGAAAGTTATGAAAATATACTTTTTGCCATGATTATAAGGATGCAAAAATTAAATATTTTTATTTGCAGCATTTGAATGGGAACGTGGACAAAGCAAAATTGATGATTTATTAGGATGGTGAATTTTGGATGATTTTCTTCTCCATTTGTTATTCATTACTACATGATGTGCAATGAAGAAAAATCTAATTAAAAATGTAAAACTTCCCTCAATTGCAGCCCAGCATGAGCACCCACTTGACCTGTTCTGGGACTCACTCTCCCGATGACGGTGAGGACTCTGCACGTGAGAGGAAGAAACCACCGGGGCTTGCTTGACCTTGGCCATCAAGGGGCTCAGCCCCGTGGACCTGAGGCCACTTTCCCAGGGAATTCCCGTTTGTTTGTCCGGGCCATTCTGCTTTATTTTATTTTTGCTCTTTCAAATATGATTTAAAACCTGAAAGAGAACACGTCGGAGAGTTATTTCACAAGAAGTCCATTCATTCTCCTCCTGTAAAAACAGGGAGACAGAGAGCTATTCATACTTGGGGTCCCTCAGGGAATTCTTTAGTAGCAGCGGCGCTCAGCCCATAGCTGACAAGCTCACCATGAAACACATTCCAGGGGACCTGAGTGCAAAGGCTGACAGAGTGGCTGCGATTTGCAAGGGTAGAAACCTGGAGTGTAATAAAACACAAAGCATAGCAAAAAAAATTAAAGTGTTGCATTTTCAAATGAAATTGCCCAGCTCAGCTAGCTGAACTAAGCCCTAGTTAAACTCAGATTTGAGCAAGGGCAGCTATGCCCAAAGATAAGGCATCAGAGAGCTCCTTTAGAGGGTTTATATCCATAGACATGGAAACTGGTCCCACCCATGGAGACGTTTTTATTTTTAACATTCTGGAAGCATGCCATCTGTAATCAGAGTTTGTTCACCCTGAATTAGCTGCAAATGATTAAATCAGTCTTTAAAATTCTTTGCTGCAGGCAATCAATCAATCACAACTTTAATGCCCCGAGGGGTTAGAATTTCTATTCCCTGACCATTTGTCCTATGCACCTCTGTCCATTGGAAAAAAAAAAAAAAAGACAAAAGAAATATGCTTTTTAGGTTTCTTTGGGTTTGACACTTAGGATGAGTTTCAAACTCACTTCTTTCTAAGATGACGTCCGGGGACACAGTTTTTTCTTGCTATATTTTAAATAACCACTGCTCATTCTTGTGTTCAATGGCCTGTAAAATGTGTACTCTGAAAGGAGGAGGAGTTCATCCTGGAATGGCAATTGTCTGTTTAGATTCTAAGAGTATCTCGGTTCACAACATTTATCTATTAGCCTGAACTACGCACAACCGGATTCTAACAGGGAAGGCTGATTGAGGTTTAACTGTGAGTTAATTCACAATGGAGACTCAGGCCCCTGTATTTGTCCATGAACGGCACCGGAACATAATGACGGGAGCACACCCAACCCTGCTGCTTTTCTTTTTGGTAGAATTTTTATATTGTGGTGCTTTTATACATATGTATGTGTGTGTGTGCATATATATATATATGCTTTATATATATAACATTTACATTTTAATCATTTTAGTGTACAATCCAGTGGCATTAAGTTGTGAAACTATTACCGCTATTTCCAGAACTTTTTCGTCATCCCAAACAAACTCTGCACCCATTAAACAATAACTCCCGATTTCCCCTTCCCACTAGCACCTCGTTACCTCTCTTCTACTTTCTGTCTCTCAGTGTATCTGCCCTCTCTGGGTTTCTCATATAAATCGAATCGTACAATATTTGTCCTTTGTGTCTGGCTTTTTTTTTTTTTTCAGCATAGTGTCCTCAAGGTTCATCCATGTCATGGCATCTCTCTGAACGTCATTCCTTTCTAAGGCTGAACGACATTCCATCGTATGACTACACCACGCTTCGTCCATTTACCTGTGGATGGTCACTTGGGTTGTTCCCACCTTCTGACTCTTGAAAATAATGCTGCTCTCTGTCTATTCATTCCTGTTTTCAGTTCTCCTGGGTATATACCCAGAAGTGAAATTGCTAAGTCTTATGCTAATTCTATATTGACCTTTTTGAGGAACCACCACGCTGCTTTCCACGGTAGTTGCACCATTTTACATTATCGTGAGGCAGACTTACTTCATTCCCAAATATCTGCTGCCTTCTCTAGGCGGGTCCCCTGTCTCTCCCACCTTTGTGTAGGACTTGGCTGCCTGATGTGTGTGAGGAGACAGCAAAAGCTCAGACCCACGGCTACCCTGCCGTCGTCTTCACTCTTTTCCCAAGCCTGGAGAACAGCCCGTCCCGAACGGGAGCTGCTCCTGCAGGACTGGGAACGGCACCCGGGCCGCGCAGCGTGAGAAGGAACCGGGTCCGAGGCCCTGCCGTGTTGGCAGTTATTGCTGCGGCACAGCCGCTCGATACGGCCTCTGTTCTTCCTTGCACCGCTCCTCCCTTCATTTTTGCACAATTCTTTGGTTTTTTTTTTTTTTCGTCTTTTCTTTGCCAGATACCTTTACATACACTGTTTCCTTTTCTAGAATTAGCTCTTCTCCCAAACCTGTGACTGATTGGTTGATTGATTAGGGGGAATCACACAAAACTGTCATTGCTGCAGATCAAAGGTCATCAAAGTGCTGCGGTTTCACGTGGTTAACATAACAGAAAAAGCAGTGGTGCCAGCCAGGTATTGTTCTAGGGACTTGGTTCCACCAGCCGCTCAATGCCTCTCATTAAGCTTGGAATTATCCCTATCCCCATTTCAAAGATGAGGAAATGTGAGGCTTGGGCTCGTCAAGTCACTCAGCTCGTTAGTGCTGGATCTAGATTCCAAATCAGCCTCTTACTTAAGACCCTCCATTGTTCAACATGTCCCTTCCTGTGCCCTCTCCTCCCTCCAGAGGGGCTGCTGGGATTACCTGTGACAGTACTTACTATTATCACACGCTCCAATGAATGTAACCGGAGGTTACATTCATTTGTGCTCACAATTACGGAGAAGCTTTGCCAAGTGTGTGGTGTGTATCATTCTTAACCCCCACATACAGATGGAGAAACTGAGGCTCAGCTCATTGCAGTGCTCACTGCATTGCACAAAAGCTGCTGAAGTCGCCAAAATAAGCAGGTGCAGGTCTAGTGAGGAAAGCTGAGACCAGGCTTTATGAACGCAGGGCTTGCCCGTGGAGTAACGACCTACGTTTCTATAGTACCTCCCATTCTGAAATGCTATGCGCAAGGTTCCCTCTCTGATCCCACAGAGCAATTCTCCAGACCTATCATCAACCAGTGTGGCCAAGAGCATCACGCCTCATGATCAAAGGCACAAACGCTTAGTTCAAGAATGTCAAGTATTTCAGCAGAGGAGCAGCAGTGATTATTTTGGAGAATATTAATCATGAAATTGAGTTTCCAGACCAAGTACTATATCTGGTCAATGTTTCTAGAAGCCAATGGACTAGGTTTCAAGTGAAGTAAGACTTACTCATTTACAATCACAAGTGCAGCATCTGCCGTGCAAATGAGTGGGCTTATGGCCAAAGGACAGCCCATATATTTAGTACTATAAGATCCTAGCCCATTGTTAGCCACTTATTTATTTTCGACACCCTTTTTCACCTGCCCATATTCCAAGGAATCTGAACTTTTCTCAGCAGTTCTGGAATTTGGATCATTCATGGGTGCTCACCAAGAAGAGTCCTATCTAGTTACAGGACGCTGTCCCTGTGTGCTCCCCAATTCAAATACTACCCCGTAAACATGTGTGTGCTTATGTTGTGTTACTTACACAAATCCATAGGAAGAAGAGTTTAATTAATGGAAGCTAATGCTCCCTCTTAAGAACATACATCCCAACCTCAAAAGTAGAAAGAGAGTTACAAGGTATCTTTTTTATCAGGATTGTTGAAGTTTAAACAAAATGAATCTTCAGTCATTTAAAAAATGGATAATGTCTTCAGGGATGTAAGTAGATATCTGATTTGATGTTATGTTGAAAACTAATAAAAGGAAACCCACAATTCATTGATATGTTTTAAATTTTAGGATAAAATTGCCCACTCCTGATCCTCAGTAAAATATTAAGTAGATCCAGATGGCACAGTTATGAATTCAAATGTTTATATTACATATTAAAAACAATCATTGTTTAATCCTGCAAAAGTATGGATAGTATCAGGTAGTCTAATATATCAAAGAGAAAGAGAGATGCTAGTTTTGTTTAGAAAGATAGCAGTGAAACAAATGCCCACTAGCTATCTTAAATTTACATTGCTTCTCCCCCAAAGCTTAAGATTTCTAGCTCATTGAGGAGATTTTCCTAGTACCTACAACTTCCCCTGGCATAGAAGTTTCTTATGAGAGTCTACAATTATTTGGTAGCAAATAATAAGAAAGGTATACACCACTGATCTTAAGTTTATGTTAGTACAATGTCTAACCTAACTCCAAACTCATTCCCTAGCAAGACTCTCTTTAAAACATGTGGTTCTCCCTGCCCTGGTCATTTGGATTTTTCTCCAATATTAGTGCCATCTGTCTGTAACCTCTGTCATCCCAGAGGTTGCCAAAGTCAATTTGGATGATCTGGCTAGTTTCTTTCTCTCTTGGATATTTCTGACTACGTTTCTCTTTCTCACTCAAAGCAGTATAGCTCTGTGTAGACAAAAGTTGTGGAACCCCAATTTTTAGAGCTTAAAATGAGAATGTACGCAGCCTGAGAAGCATGACCGTACTTAGACACACAACAGAGTGAAGTACCTCGGATGGGTGTTCATTAGCCTGAAGACCAACAGCAGACACCAAGTGTCTTCCTAGCACGTTCAGGTCCAGAGTATTCTATGTTCAAGTGATGGTTACATTTGAATGAATGATTGAGCATTTAAAAGATATTTATAACTTGTGAGACTTTTGAGATTGCGTTTTTTCTTAATATTCAAATTGTTGTAACATTTATATTAGTAAAAGTCTATTTCTCCCAGCACATGGGAGCCTTCTCAGTTGGAGTCCCATCTTTAGCCACTAGAGAGAGTAGACAACCCCTGGGACAGGGGGCTCAAGGAGCCACTTCAGAGTGAAGAGTGGGGCATAGTTAAGCGGTGCTTGTCTCCTGGTTTGGGGCTATTCATTGAACCTCCACCTGAAGTGCAATATTACTGCTGGGTCCCATTTCTGCAAGAGTCTGCCACACAGCCCAGACTCTCTACCTGGCCTTCACTGAGCTGTGTGTGCTGGATCTCCTCGGGGAGCCACAGGATGTGGAGAAAGGGTGTGCAGCACTATGTCCCTGGTCAGCAATCCTGCCTGACCCACAGGCCTGCGATCCCACAGCCAAGGCTCCCAGGGGCCCCAGTGCCCACCCCCTCCTCCATCTCTCAAAGTACAGGGGTGGGGAAAGGAGGATGCTGCACCATGACAGAGGTCAACCCACTGCTAGATGAGGACAAAAACAATTTGGCAAGGCTGGCAGGTGCACATAAGGGCAGCTCCAAAGAGACAAAGGCTCAGTCTGTTTTGCTTCTAAAATTGAGCAATTAGTGTCCTACGCAATGCTCATGAACATTCTAGCTAGACAACATTTCTGGAAGAAATATATTTCTAGGAAAGTAGAAAATGGTTTTAAAATAGTTTGCTTTATTATGCATTCTTTTTTTTTTTTTTACAACTTTTGGTGATAGTATACAAACCTAGTCATACCTTAATATTCATCTCATTAACTAGCACTATTGAAGCAGGAGCTACATGAAATAGGATGAGAAAAAAAAATCTCAAAAGAGTTGTATAATGACAAATTTCTCCCTGAATGTTTGAAAGTGCTCCGACCCTGCCTCTATCTACCTGCAGGTGCACACGCCATGAATTCAAGAAGCAGGTATTCTCTGAACTTGAGATATGGGAAAAATAAAAGTGATTCTTCATTGTTACTTCCCCAGGCAGAAGCAATAATTGTATCTAGGACACAACTGTTCTTCCCAGAGCTGGTTGCCTGAGCACACGATTAACTATAAACCCTCCCACCTAGTGGGGCGTGGGAAAAGGAAATAGCAGGAAGATGGAAGCTGTTATTTTGCTCCTTGGGGAATGAAGTATGAAACCTGTGGGAAGTTGAAGAGCTTAATTCCCATGTCCAAGAAGATAAATACAGCTCTCGATCTTCTGAAGCAACGTCTTCCATTGGTTTATGACAACCAAGCCTACCCGTCTTGGGCTTGAAAACCAATATTTGAGTCCATATTACTGGATTATCACACCTGAACTACAAATTATAGCTAAACTTAAGAACATCTTTTGCTTTATTTACTTGCAAAAGGGGTTCTGAAGCTATTTTAGAAATATGCATACATATCTTAGCATTCAAAATCATCAAGCAAACAGAAAATGCATTTGTGACTTCAAGCAGATGGAGACACCCCCACCCCACCCACTTACTGATGTTGCTTTATTGGGAAGACTTGCCATGTGGGAGGAGTTCCAAATTGCCACCTGCAGTTGAATGGATCCCAAAGTCAAGCATGCAAATGCAAAATGAAACGAACATCTTTGCAAGCTATCGTCTGTTCAGGGTACCCAATTAGGGGAAATGGAAAAGGAGCATTCAGCCCTTGATGCTACACAGCCACACTGCCACTTCCTCTTCCTCCTCTTTCTGTTCCTCCTCCTCCTCCTCCTCTTCTATCTGTCTGCCTTTCTTCAGTGGATGGACATGACACCATGGCATCTAGGCTCTCTGCAGGGTAGAGGAAGCCAACATGCTTACAAGGACAGAGAAGGGCTGCCTTTCCTCAGCTTCCTTTCTGATCTGAGGAGAAAGAATAGCTCCATTGTCTGTGACTTCAACAAAGACAGTAGAAATAATATTCAGGTAGACAAGAGATGAGCAGTCAGGTCAGGATAAACCACCTAAGATCAGGCATCAGATGCACAGGAACCCGGTGGCATTCTTGTGCCCTTCTGACATCACAAGTTCAAACATGTGCTTTTCTCTTTCAACTTTTTATTTTGAAATAATTGTAGATGTGCATGCATTTGTAAGAAATAATGCTGAAAGACCCCTATACCATTTACTCAGTTTTCCCTAATGGGTAACAATGTGCAAGATTATAATACAACATCACAACCAGGATATTGGCATTGATATAATCCACTGACACATGTTGTGCTTTGAAAATCAATTCAACTCTTTGGAAAAGCAGAAAATCCATAAAAATGCCTCAGGCTGGATAAACAGTCTTAAGATGGTGTTTTATGTACTCATAAACAGGCTGCTTTGCTTGGCTGAGGGAGGTGTGGTAGGCACTGGTAAGTCACTGAACCAATCAAAGTTCTCTGTCACAGACAGCACTTATTGTGGAAAAGGAACTTCTTTGCATTTTGTTTTAGTTTAGGATTTCCTAAAATTAAGATGGTAGAGTGTACAGAGGGGTACATACCAAGTACAGACATGATGAACAGAAAGTTGAAGCTTCTGGACTGAAGAGTTTGAAAAGAGACCAACAGTTTCATCGTGTAGTAGAAGCAGAAGAGGATTAGGAAGGACAGGATGGAGAGCATGGCATGGATGTGGGCACTCACACGAGGGTCTCTGGTGCCGGCCGTCATGTTTCTCATCTGCCGTGTGTGTCTCCCCAAGGAAAAAACCAGGAGTAGAGTAGCAACAAGGAAGATAAATAATGGCATGGGGAACCCCAGGACAAAAAAGAGACAATCCAAAGCAAGACTTTCTTTCATTTGAGTCCTCATATTTTCGGAGGAAAAGTCCACTGAGAGGTTTTGGGAAATAGGCCATATATATTTGCTGTGGAAAACACAAGAGGTAGATGCATATAGCAGAGACCCCAGGATCAGCCATGGCACCAGCTTGGATATCCTCATCTTCAACCAGAAGAAGAGTGGGTGAGAAATGTTGGCAATCTTGGCGCAGTAGAAAACACCCAGCCATGTGGCAAACCAAAGTTCCGATTGATTTATGAACAAGCTGATCCCAAAACCGTCAGAAAGTGTAAGGATTTCTACCAAGGAGAGAACATCCAGGTGATTTAAAAAGATGAACAACTGCATAAAAATTCTAGAAACTGCCAGGCAGGAAAGAAGGAGACCCAGTGGAGTCATTTTTCTCTTCTTGATCACGCCAATGCCATTCACCACCACGATGATGCTATTTGCAAAAATCCCAGTAAGAAATTGTATCACCATAAAAAGAAAAGAGATAATGAGGTGAAACTCTAGCATTTTAAGAAGAAAAAAAATCAGTTACTTTAAGAAATGATGTAGCTATAGATTTTTGGACAGTTTGAGTTTTGGCTTATTCACGCTTTTCTTCAATGAGATCGGGACTCCTCTGTTAACAAGACTTAACCATGAAGGCAATGGGATAGGAAGGCGGGGTACATTGGTTTATGTCACTGCTTTCTCTATTAGTTCTGAGACAGTCAAATAAGAAAGAGATACTCTAGCAACAATTTGCTTCTTAGTCATGGACTTTGCATTTTTCAGGTATACCTGGCTTTCAAAGTCATCATAAGCAAATGGTGGAATCAGGCACCTTCAGATGGCTAGGAGAAGGGCTCGCCACGAGTTAATTAGTCAAAGCTACTCAATCTTTCATCTCTACCATGAATAATTAATTTTTTCTATAGGTGTAATTCTATTTAATGTTGTTGATGCATTCATTAAAAAAAAAACCCATTTTTTAAAAAATTATCACTTCTGTTGTAATGATGTAGTACAACCAGCAACATAAGGCTCCCAAATGGTAGTTCTCTGATATGCAATGGTTGAGCAATTCAGAACCTCCTAAAATTTAAAATAGTTATGTAATAAAACAAAAAGTGCTCTTAAATATAAACGCAAAGTGCCTTACGTGTGTGTATACTCTAGGTCAAAAGCCCAAAGAAAGGTAACGTGCAATGAAATGAAGAAACTCACTCAGCATCACTCATCCTGGTAATTATCCACAGGCTAATTCAAGCATTGAAAATTTTTCCCTGTTATTCTTCCAAAACTATGAGAATTCTATGATATGAAATTGTACATGAAAAGTAAAGATAAAATAGTATATGATTCATTTTTTGCCGTAACTAACAGATTATTTAAGGAAAAATTAAGTTAGTATTTATTGACATGAATACTGCTCTACATGTTATGCTAAACCAGGTTTTCTAAACCTCAACACCATTGACTTTTTGGGCCAAATAATTCTTTGCTGGGGGGCCATTCTGTGCAATGCGGGAAATGTAGGATGTCTCCCATATTCCTGGCCTCTACCCACTAGATTCCATTAGCATAGCCCTCTCCCCAAGCTGTCAAATCAAAAATGTTTCCAGACATTGCTGAATGTCCCGAGTGACAGAACCACTCTCCTAAACACTGGGTTGAATCAAGGTGGATAGAATATAGTTTCTGTCTTCAAGGCATTCCGAGACTAAAGGCAGAGCCAGCCACATGTATAATGTGATGTAAAACTAAGTTAAGTCTTTAGACAATTCACCACCAGAGCACAAGGTGGGGAACAATTTATCAAACCTTGAGGGGACTGAAGCTTCCTACCTAGCACTTGATCAAAATGTGCCGGCCACCCAGTAAGGAGGCACACGTCCTTATGGATGTGTGTTATACTTTGTCTAAACATGTCACAAAGGATACTTGGGATGAATCATATTCACAGAAAACTGAAAGGGACACCATGTGAAAAAATTAGTGGTGAGAGTAAATCTCTTGATTATCATTCTCTGAATATGCAATGTCTGTGCCACATAGAACTCTACTTCATTCTTCCTGTCACGACAACAATGAGATGAAGGGAACAGACAGCAGTGTCTTCAAGGAGGGAGGCAATTCATGAACAGATATCATCGAAATAGATCCAAATTCAAGCCTGACAATTAGAACGAGGTGTTCTTCTCCCTTTGGTAGAAAGAAGAAAATACTAAAAAAACTTTCCAATTTTACATTCCACAGGCTGGAAAAGCAAAAATGGAAGGGCATCCACCTATGAAATGCAGGCATACCTTTGAGATATTACAGGTTCCCTTCCAGATCACCCCCATTAAACAAATATCACAATAATGTCAGTCACACAAAAGTTTTTGCTTCCCCAGTGCATACAAAAGTGATGTTTACACTACAGTAGTAACCTATTAGGGGTGTGATAGCATTATGTCTTAAAAAACAATGTGCATTCCTTAATTAAAAGATACTTTCTTGCTAAAAAATGCTAACAATCATCTGAGCCTTCAGTGAGTCATCCTCTTTTTGTTGGTGAAGGGTCTTGCCTCGATGCTGATGGTTGCTGACTGATCAGGGTGGTGGTTGCTAAAGGTTGGGATGACTGTGGCAATTCCTTAAACTAAGATAACAGTAAATTTTTCACATCAATTGATTGTTCCTTTCACAAAAGATATCTCTGTACTGTGTGATGCTGTTTGATGGCATTTTACCCACAGTAGAACTTCCAAAATTGAAGTTGACCCTCTCAGAGCCTGGTGCTCAGTTGAGTTTATGTAACATCCTAAATCCTTAGTTGTCATTTCAACAACATCCGCAATATCTTTACCAGTAGTAGATTCCATCTCAAGAGATCACTTTCATTGCTCATCCATAAGAAGCAACTCCTCATCTGTTCACATTTTATCATGAGATTGCAGCAATTCATTCACATCTGCAGGCTCTGCTTCTAATTCTAGTTCTCTTGCTGTTTCTACCAAATCTGCAGTTAGTCCTTCCCATGAAGTCTTGCACCCCTCAAATTCACCTGTGAGGGTTGGAATCAACTTCTGCCAAACTCTTGTTCACGTTGATATTAATACTTTGACATTCTCCCATGAATCATGAATATTCTTAATGGCATTTCAGAATGGTGAATCTGTTCTAGAAGGTTTTCAATCTGCTTTGCCCAGATCCATCGGAGGAATCACTACCTATGGCAGCTATAAGTCTTATGAAATGTGTTCTTCAAATAATAAGATTTGAATGTTGAAATGACTCCTTGATCCATGGGCTGCAGAATTAATGTGTAAACAGGCATGAAAATAACATCGTACATCTCCATCAGAGCTCTTGTGAGACCAGGTGCATTGTCAATGAGCAGTAATATTTTGAAAAGCATCTTTTATTCTGAGCAGTAGGTCTGAACAGTAGGCTTAAAATATTCAGTAAACCATGCTGTAAACAAATGTGTTGTCATCCAGGTTCTGCTGTTTCATACAGAGGACAAACAGAGTAGATTTAGCATAATTCTTAAAGACCCTGAAATTTTTGGAATGGTAAATGAGCATTGGATTCAGCTTAAAGCCACCAGCTGCATTCGCCCCTAACAAGAGAATCAGCCTGTTCTCTGAAGTTGTAAAGCCTCCCCTCTCCAACTATGAAAGTCCTAGATGGCATCTTCTTCTAAAGGAAGGCCATTTTGTCTACACTGAAAATCTGTTGTTTAGTGTACCCACTTTCATCAATGATCTTAGCTAGATCTTCTAGATGACTTGCTGAAGCTTCACCATCAGCACTTGCTGCTTCACCTTGCACTTTTATGTTATGGAGATGGCTTCTTTCCTTAAACATCAGGAACCAACCTCTGCTAGCTTCAAACTTTTCTTCTACAGCTTCTTCACTTCTCTCAGTCTTCACAGAATTGAAGACAGTGTGGGTCTTGCTTTGGATTAGCCTTTGGCTTCAGGGAATGTGATGACTTGTTTGATCTATCAAGACCACTAAAACTTTCTCCATGTCAGGAATAAGGCTGTTTTGCTTTTTTATCATTCATGTATTCACTGGAGTAGCACTTCTGATTTCCTTTAGGGACTTTTCTTTTGCATTCACAACTTGGCTAACTGTTGAAAGAAGCCCAGTCTTTGATCTATCTCAGCTTTCAACATGCCTTTCTCACTAAGATTAATCATTTCAAACTTGATACAAAGTGAGAGGCTTGTGACTTTTGCTTTCACTTGAACACTTAGAGGCCACTGCAGGATCTTAATTGGTCTAATTTCAATATTATTGTGTTTTAGCAAATAGTGAGGCCCAAGGAGAGGGAGAGAGATGCAGAATGGCTTGTCACTGGAGCAGTAAGAAAGCATACAACATTCATCAATTAAGTTTGCTGTCTTACATGGGCCCAGTTTGTGGTGCCCCAAACAACTACAATAGTAATATCAGAGATTTCTGATCACAGACCACCATAACAGATATAAAAATAATAAAAACATTTTAAATACTGTGAGAACTACAAAAATGTGACACAGAGATACAAAGGAAGCATGTTCTGTTGGAAAAAAATGGCACCAATAGATTTAATCAATGTAGGGTTGTCACAAAGCTTCAATTTGTAAAAAATACAATCTCTGCGACATTCAATAAAGTGAAGCATAATAAAATTATGTGTGCCCATAAGGAAACCAAGAACTCTCAAAAGAGCAGTTACCACTGCTTCCTTGGTTTCTCAATCAAACTTCTATCACTCCACCTGTCCTTTCGATTGCAAATCTTAGTAATCTGCCTGTGCCCTGTAAGACTCAGCTTTGTGATGGCAGGTCTGGGCTTTCTTCTCATCAGCACTCTTTAATCGTTCATTCATTTGGTGTTTGGCATATGGCAGGTTTGTTAAGTAGAACTAAACTCAATTATACAAGGGTTTTCCTTCCAGAGGACAAGAAAAACAAGGATTACAAAATCACTTTGAAAGAGAGACTTTGTTTTCTAACTCTCCGTGTTCCTAGAGAACTCGGGTCATAACACCAACATGGAGCCCATTTCTGTTTGCTCCAACATTGCCATGACATTTACGAACTGAGCCTTTGGTGAGCCTTCAGCATGTTCTGGGCAAGTCAATATTGCAAGAAAGCAACAGAAACACTAAAGCATAAAAGTGAAAAAAGAAAAAGTTCACATACTGAGTCTAGAATAGCAATATAATCTCTCAGCACTCACAGAAAACTAGCAGAGATAATGTATAGTATATCAAAGACTTAAAAGAAATAACTACATCCAATTCTATTTATTAGCATGCTATTTGTCTTTTGGATTCTAGCATCTGGAGAGGGCATTTGGTTCTCAGATGTTATATTATAATTCTTGTTAGAACTAGCTTGGGGAGCAGAGGCAATTCTTCATGGAGAACTTTATTTTGTGTAGAACAGGTCTTCTGATGCACGAACCCCATGGAGTAAAAAATAAAAATTCATGAGATTTAAGCTACCTTTTTTAATTAAATAATTTCTGTCACTTTTCTCTTCCCTGAGCACAAAGGCTGCTGAAGGCACACTATTCCAGGACAAGTGCCACCAACTTGCCTGAAACTTGCACTTCTTACACCAAAGGATGGCAGAGTAATAGACGTCTGGTGTGGGAGCACAGCATTTGCCTGATTGCTAAACTATCAGCCCCTGCAGCTCGAGTGCTGCTGTTCAGTGCTGGGGGGAAGACCTCAGGGACGCGTTCTTCCGCCTGCCTCCTAGGGTCTACCACGTCCATCAAGGTGGCCAAGGACATTTGTCACCTCTTGTGTTAAGGGAGAGAGTACACTAAATATTTTAATGATCAACACAACAAACAAAATAAAGAAAAATGGTCGTAAGTATAGAAATTTTAGATCTTTAAACTGTGTTAGTGAGAAGGACGCTTCAGACAATTTCTGGCTCTGAGATGAAAAACATGCATGTCTGGCCTCACTTGTCAGTCAGTAGCTCGGAACGTTGACAGTTTTACATGGACAAATGGCTTGGAACAGATGGAACAAGACCCGGTGTGGAGAAATTCACATGATTATTACCCCATGTTACCCTGATTAAATCCGTTCACTTGCACTCATCTGTAATGAGCAATCATTAAAGAAGACAACACTAAATATTCTTGAGGTAAGTGACAGGCGGAAAGAGTTGCTTGTTTATATTCAAATCATTTAGCACCTCAATAGAAAGTGCAATTTTTTTTCACGAGCAGTTAGATTGACATTGGCAAGCTCTCACCAGATAGAAGCTATAATGCACATCTTTCTCTCTCCAGTAGCACGCTGACAGACATTTACTCTGGTATTAGAGTTATCATGAAAGTGAACGATAGTTTTAATACCTTTCCCAACTGGGTCCTCCCACTTGCTTATCAAGGGAACAATTCCTGCTTTAAGAAACATGCACATGTATTAACATTATTATATATTTAATAACATCATTCAAATAAGAAAGAAATAGATCCGGAGCAAACCAATGCAGACATTTCTTTCCTGAATCTTCCCTGTAGCAGAGCTCAGCCCTTGTAAAGCCTGGATGGGATTTATCCCATTTAAAAGTCACATCTTGGTTAAAAAGCACTACACTCTTTCAGACTGATCATTCTTTAAATCCATTCATTTTCTTCTCTCCATTTGAATTTGCAGTTGATCTCTGGGACTAAAATTGTTGTCTTTAGTATTCAGGTCACTTTGCTATACTTGTCCTTCTCTTCTTCCATTTATTCTAGTAACACATTTCTATGCTTTTTCTTACTCCACTCAAAATTCTGAAAGGTATTTGCATTGCAGCAAATAGAATAATGGAGCAATGCAATACACTGAATTTAAGCCTTACACATAGAGGACTCAAAGTGCTTTACAAACAAGAATCCCTTGTTCGTTACAGTGAGGAAACAGAAGCTACAGATGCTGCACTGGAGGCGCAGGAATAGTCTCTATCCTCGCCATTTTGTCATCAGCTCTCAGCTGAGCTACTCTGTGGAATTTCAAACCCTTTCTTGCTTCTTCCCTCCCTCCCTCATTCTCCTTTCCTTCTTTCTCCTTGCCTCCCATACTTTAACACACATCTGTGTGTCTTATGAACGCGGCACTGTTCTAGCATAGAGCATATACAGTCCACGATACTTGATGGGGACAGGGGGTATTTTCTGAGAGCTGCATAGTTAGGTGATTTGGTTATCTTGTGAACATCCTGGAGCGCACTTACACAAACCTGGATGGTACAGCCCACTACACACCTAGGCCATATGGTGCAGCCTATTACTCCTGGGCTATGAACCTATACAGCATGTGCCTGTGCTGAATACTGTGGCCAACTGTACACAATGGTAAACATTTGCATGTCTAAACATAGAAAAGGTACAGAAAAATTTGGTATAAAAGATTTTTAAGAATGGTACACTTGTATAGGGCACTTACCATGAATGGAAGCTGCTCTGGCTGAGTCGGTGAGGTGAGTGAATGTGAAGGTCCTGTACGCTGCTGTAGGCTTTATAAACACTGTACACTTAGCCTACACTAAATTTATATAACAAAAAAGCACAATGTTACGATGGTTACCATGTCACTAGGTGATAGGAATTTTTCAGCTCCGTTATAATATGGGACCCATTTTATATATATTCCACCACTGGCTGAAATGTCATGTGACACATGACTGTAGTAATGAATAAGACAAAGTCTCTGTCATCTTGGAAATTATTAATACATTGTAGTGAGGAAGATGAGAAGTAAGTGAAGAAATAAATAATTCCAAGTAGACTAGAAAGAGGTGCTATTTTACAGAGTGTAGGCAGGAAAGGCTGACCCCTCCAGAAAAGAAGTGATAAGAGACCTGGATGGGAGATCTGGGATGAAATTCCAGGCAGAGAAAGCAGGAGATAAAAGAGCTTACAGTGTTTCCAAAAAACACAACCCAAACTCTGCAATGCCTGGGGCAGTGTGAGCCAGGGGAACGCCCCTGGGGAGGAAGTCAGTGAGGCAGGCCTGGCGACTGGGTCTCATGAGAACCCACTGCAGAGTCTGTGTGAGGGGACGTTTTGTCCTAAGCATATCTATGTTCTAAAACATTTACTCATTTACCTCTGTTTTACGAAAGACATTTGCTCTTGATAAAATTCTTGGAGTTCAGGACAGGACAAGGGTAGAAGCAGAAAGACCAATGAGAGGCTGTTGTGACAGACTAGGCAAGGGATGTTGTTGGTTTAAATTAGATTGGTGGTGGATCTGGGAAGAAGTGTCTGAATTTGGAATAGATTTTAAATATAAAATCAACAAGAATTTCAGATGGCTTCAATAGGGGAATGAAGAGAGGAGAGAAATCAAGAACCATTCTTGGGTCATTGGCATGATTCACCGGTGAGCAATGGAGTCATTTTTGAAGAAGGGGAAGATTGGAGGAAGGTTAAAATCAGGAGCTCTGTCTGGACGTGACCCATCTGAAATGCCTGCTCCAGGTGGAGGTGTTATTAAGCAGTGGAGGGTAACTTTGGAGTTTGTGGGCACCACAAGTGTTGCAAATATGTGTTTGGAATTTATGAGCATATACATGATATTTAAAACCATGAGATTAGATAAGCTTATGTAGGGAAGTATCTGAACACTGTAAATAAGAAATGCAATGTTTTGTGCATTCACATCACCTTAACTGCCCTGTGTGATGCCATCTCTTTGTGGAAGGAAGTCCAGATGAGAGCTGAGTGAGTCAACACCAGCTTTCCTGAAAGCAACCCAACTAGTCATGGTATCCTAATCTCTTTATGTGTGGCTGATTCTGTTTGCCATTTCATTTAGAAATTTTGCTCCTTTATTCATAAAGAAGATTGGTCTGTAGATTTTTGTGGTGCTATATTTGATAAATTTGATTATCCATGTTATGCTGAATTTATCAAAAACCTGTTAAGCTTTTCTTACTTTCTATGCACCAGAACAATTTAAATAGCATGGGAATTATCTGTTTTTTGTGGGATGGAAAGAATTCATAGTGCAAAAATCTGGGGCCAGAGGCTTTTGGAAAAAGACAGAACACTTGTCATTTATTTAGTGCTTAAAATGCTAAACAATTGAAACACACAGCATCAATTTGCCCTCTTGACAACTGCATGGAATCAGTATTCTCTCCTCTTTGGATACTGTTAAATTCAGGTGCACATAGGTCTGGAAATTACCCTCGGTCATGCCGTTGCAAAGCAGCATTTCCAGGTTGTGGACCACAATCTGACCTCAAACCCTATGTGTGTGCTTGACCATGAGGCATCACTGCCTCCCGTGTTAGTACCCGCAATGGTAACGAAGATTCCTTTCAAGGGTTCCTGCATAAAGGTTGGACAGCTGTCGTGTTTTGTCTATGCAGCATTCATTCCCCTGTCTTCACCTGACTTTCTTTGGAAGAACCACCTCTCCTCCGCCCTTGTTTATGGGCCTTATTTGGGGCTGCTTCCATCCCTGAATGCAAGAGTAGGCACACAACCCAGAGTGGAAGTTAACACATCTGCTCACTGACCAGGGGAAACCCACTCAGGTACGAACATGAGACCCAAATTTGTCAAGTCAGAACTGATCCCTGAACTTCTGATTGAGCAGGTTCTCTGAAAAGATAGGATGCTAGCCTGGAGAAGCTGGCAGCCTTCTTGTCACCCTGAGAGAAGGACCTGAACCTGCCCAAGAATGGAGACCACCCAGAGGACAGAAGTGCCCAGAAATGAGAGCAAGACCAGGTCCTGTCAGCCCCAGAACCAGCCCTCACTTACTGTTGGTCTTGATATTTAAATGAACCCCCAAATTCCCAAGGGTTACTAAAGTGAGCTGGGGGTGGGTTTTTTTCATGTTGGGTATAGTATAATAGCTGTGGGCTACACAGAAAAGCAGTGATGTGCTTTCTACTTTTCTTACTTAGGAATTGGAGCCAGAGAAGTTATCTGCTTAAAGTCACTTAGTAATACACCTATAGCCCAAACCTGTGATCACTAAATTAGAGTTTGGTGCTCTATTCACTAAACTCATAGAGTTTTCTCAAACATATCTACAGAATATTTATTTGGAAAAAAAGAAATACAAATTTCTTTTTCGAAGTCTTTCCCTAGGCATTTAGTTATTCTTTTCCCATCACATACGTACTTTGACAGCTCAGATTTTTATTGTGCTATAGAAGAGTTCTCAAAGCATAAAGTTACCATATGGGCATCAGAAGTTTTATTCATTCTAAACTGCACAGAGTATCTTTGGCATTGATGGCTCCATTTTACCAGAAGATACATAATCAAAAAGAACCTAATATACATCTGCATATATGTTGGTTGCCACTGTTGGATTGGACACATGGAAGAAGATAATGTACATGAGATCTTGAAACCTATAATTTCCACCCTAGTCCAAAATCAAATTGCTCTCCTTTGTCCTAGGAGTCAAATTTATTTTTTTCTGCCCCCCAAAGATACAATAATTATTTCAGGACTATGGTCAAATGATAGGACTGGGCATTCCAGGTTTTCAGGCATAGTGGCTGCCCTGGGTCTTGCGTCTTCTTCCCCCCTCTAAGTAGCCTTCTCAAGATACAATTTTGTCAATTCTTAGGACACTCAGGTTGTTGCTCTTTGTTTCCCCAGAAGCTGGGACCAGACTTTGTGGTTTCTCGGTTCATGTGGTTTGGGGACACTGACCCATCCCTTGCATCCGGGAATAGGCATATATGTGTGGGTAAAAATAAGAATGCTCTAAAAACAGCTGATGAAGAAACAATGAAGAAAAGTGAATAAAGCTTCTCGTCTTTAGAAAGACACTCCTAGTCAAACTTTATTATTACCTAAACTTTGTAATGTTTCTCATAGGGTATAAAATATTATGTCATCTATCTACCTTTTGTGGACATTTGTCGCAAATAAGTGGAATGAAGGATAAGAACTGTGACCAAGATATAGCACGAATCCCATTGATTTGGAGGGAATGAAAAACCATGAACTTGGCTTTTTGAATTCAATACAGTAAACTTAATACAGAACCACGTCACATCAGATCTGTAAAGATATTAGTGATTATTCATGCCCACTCTTGCTGTATGTGAAAAGAGAAAATAAAACTCCAGAAAAGATACATCGCACCCTGTATCTTGGTCCAGGGAGTATTCAAATGCCTGGTATTCTAGCAAAGGGATTGCTGTGGATTTATTTCACTTAGTCATGGCTGGTGCATCCTCCAGAGAAACATGCTGCAACACAGTGGGGGGCTGCAATGACGGTGCCTGTTATCCCCCCAAGGCAAGACTAATGACCATGCTGTTGAGAAGAGCTGTGCAAACTCCACGTATGTGCATCTGAATATCACCACTGTGGACTGCAAAGCCCGGACAGAAGACTCTGCAACCCTTGCTTAAAATGTATGAAAAATAAAGAACACTTAACAAAGGTACCCAAGGCCTTTTAGCCATTTATATAAGGTAAAACTGGTCCAATATATTTTAAATTGTAATAGTAACATATTAGAAAAGGAAATATAAAGGAAACTTTTAATTACAATTTTCTGTAGTCATTAATATTTATTTGTGTATATTTCAGGCTTCCTACATGTATATGACATGATAATATAGAAGTTTCATATTGTGAAATATTTTTTCTCGATTCTTCAAAAATCTGAATTTTGTCTTGTTATACTTAAAAAGATAATACCAATTTATCATCTATTCTTCCTTTCTGGCATAAAACATAATTTACACAATCCTAAATGCTACTGTAGAGGAGGAAATTTGAATAATGCTAACAATTAAGCCATCAGTAGTAGGGTTTTTGCTGGGTCTAGTCTACTCTTTTTTTTTCTAGTTTTGACTTAACATAGTGATTCACAAAGCTTATGTCCTCTTAAAAATTCACACAACCATGAAATAAGTACTTTTGTCCATAAAAACAGGATGAGACCAAAGGTATTTCAAAAGTAATTGTCATCAGATATATTGAAAGTGCATCATTCTTTGATCTAAAACAGAGAAAGCAAATGTGATCACGGCTACACAGCAGTGTGGAGTGGGGAACATATAGTCTTAGACGCCAGAGAAAAACGCAATGACTTATAATTGACCCAGCTCAAGCCTCTTGTGTTGACCCAGATTGACAGGAACAGACATTTAAGTCACATTTAGTTTCTAATGACTTTTAAACCTGATTTAAGAAATCTATTTCTATGCCTTTAATTTTTCCAACTAATCTATTAGATCTACAAGATAACCTATCTGCATTGTTCCCACATCATTTCAGGTGACTGGAAGTTTACCAGAAAGAGGACACACACGTGCCTTCTGAAGGGTTAGATGAAGATCCCAGCGCACTGAGCCAAGGTGTCTGAATCTCGGGGAGCATGAGAGAGCCACCCCGAGCAGGAGCAGAGGTCACATGGCTCAGCTAGGTTTCTGTGGTCCTGTTCTCACATTGAGAAGACAGCAGCCAGAAATGACACAGTCTTTGAAAAAAAAAGGGTCCTATCAAAATGAAAAAGTCAATTTCTTATAGCATCTCTGTCCTTTTTTTCTTGCTAGGGGCTTATAAAAAGATATTAACAATTTTTGTCCTTAACTGGAAACCATGGCTGGCCAGTGACATCTTGGATACATTTGGATCTCAAGCCAAATTCAGCGTTAGCAAGGCCACATCTCACGTAGAGGGAGGGTGCAGGTCGCACGCAGGCATCCTCGACCCAGTGTTCCCCATCTGGAAAGCCCCTCTTCCTTTAATTTGCTGCAAATTCGATTTAATTCTCTTTTATCTGGCAGGTCTGATAGTGAGCTTGACCTGAGGTCCACAATTCCTAGTTGTTAAAAAGAAAACTACAAATACTTGCTTAATTCTGAGGGTCAACATTAAAAGTAGATGTGACCAAAGTAGCACAGGAACTATTTTACAACTAAAAACAACCTTAACCTTACTTCATTTAGCAAACGTGCTAAGTATACGGCACACCCAGGTCTTTGGCGTTGCTTTTATTTATTTGTCCATTGAACAAATACTTACTGGGCACCCGCCAAAGGCCATGCATGGAATTCATGGGCATCACTAGCAATTCCTGGCAGCAGCAGAATGATTCAGAAAGAACGGATCACAACTGCATTTGAAATAAATTATCTACAATTATTCTTCTGGCCATAATATGACAAATGTTATGTAGAGAAGTATAATGTTTAGTAAGAGTTGGAAATATGTGCAAAAGATTTGTGCAGAGGTCTGCCGACTCTAATTGTATGATCTCAGTATATTTTCTCAACTATATCTTATCTGTTTCCAAAATCCTCCTGAGTGATGACTTCCCTACAACCTCTTTGGAATATAACCTTACAGGTTTCTATTTTCTCAATTTCCTATAATTCAATCAAAAGTCCCCAGTAACATGTCCAAAGGCAAGCTCTATCTCAAATATGGATTTTAATGAAACACAAATATGCTCATGCGTATTCCAGTAAGTTGTTCTATACCATGCAAAAGTGTATTAAAAGTGGAGCCACATTTACATTTGTTTTGTATTTGTTATTTAAGAGGTTAAAATATGCAAACTGTATCCACTCTTGCTAATACCCTCGAGCAAAAGAAAAATTTTTATAAAGTAAAGCTGGATTCATGACCAACAGAACAGCTAATATTCCTCATTTTGGGGAAAAGGTTTTGAGAGGCTGTACTTTTTTTTTAATAATAGGCATTTATTTCTTACCTAAACCTGGGAATACTTAACAAATATTGCTGTTTTAAACCAGATATAATAGCCTGCACATAAATTTACAATTAAAAAGCAAACTTAATTATAAGCAGTTTACAGCCCAAATGGAGATAGTTATACACTCTGCAATTGGCCCTGGCAATTTGTATATGAAAAATAAAATTAATAATACAGGAATAGACATTTGGTGATTCCTAAGAAGAGGTTTTTGATACAGCCAATTCTTGCTCACAATGTATAAATGAAGAGTACAACAATAGGAAAATTTGTATTTTCTAAAATGATAGAAACAGAAGCCTGTTCTAACATTGCTTAAGAGTAACAATCTTACATACCAGCTAGGCTTGTTTATGGCTTCCTTTACCAAACTTTTTTCCCAAATTAAAGAAGTTGATTTTTTTTCTAAATCAGCATCTGCATTTGCCCCTAAAAACACTAAACAAGAAATGAGAGGGAAAAGGCAAAATAAAAATTGCATATGTGTGGCATATTTTCCACACACTCCTGGCCTCATAGGATGGTGGGACCCATTTCTACGGTGTTGCCTGGGTTCTCTGTGTAGCTCCAGATATCACATTAGGGTTTACGCAACTCAAAGCCTATGATTTTGCATCAGGCTTTGTTGGGTGCAGTGCACTGAATGCCAGGGTGGAGCCCATGGTGTGCACATCCTACCATCTGTGAGACCTGAAGTCTAACACGCTCAGGACATTCCTTCCTCCACAGACACAGGATTTCTGTCCTCTCTTAATTCAGATCTCTGCTCACACATCACCTCATCAAAGAGACCTCATGTGATGACCCCACCCCATGTCACCAGCACTTTGTACCCCTTTTCCCTGTTTTATTCTCCTGTTTTATTGGTACTTCTATCCAACATATTTTGAATTATCTGTCCCTCTTCCTAGAATGTAAAAGTCTGTTAGAACAGAAACGATTTTTGTTCACTGCTGTATCCCCAGTAACCTGGCACATAGTAAGGTGCTCACAAATTTTAGTTAAATGAACAAATAATTAGATGTCTAAAATAAAAATATACCTGCTCATCAATGACACTGCAGAAAGGTCTGCTAGAGGATGCGGCCCGAAGACTGGCGGGGAGATGATTTGTATAACAGCTATGGTTTTGAACACTTAGGGAATATGAAGATTTCCTCTATGTGCTTCTGATGGACTTGGAGTACAAAAAGTATCAGAAGACAGGGATGCAGTGCAGAGAAATTCCAAATGGAAAACCTGAACATACTCTGTCATCAGATCCTTTCAGACGGACACTCTCGAGACGATGAATTAGACAGCCCTGGGGATGTCCAGTCTCACATGAACATCGCTGAGTTCATCCTCACGTGTCTATCAAATCTAACTTATATTTTAAATAACAGGGTCAGTTACTGCTTAAATAGGTTGTGCTATGGAGGGAGATAAGGACTTGTGTTGGGGGGGGGACAGCCAAAGCAGAAATAGGGAATGAAGGGATTTCCAGAGTAAACTGTGACATATTTTAAGAATGTGAGCATTACTTAAGAACACCCAACATGCTGAATTCTCATCTGACAAAGAAGATAAATTGAGAAGTGATGACTCACATTCCTAAAGATATTTTATGTTCATGTAAGCATATTTAATGGAGAAATCTGTAACCAATTTTAAAACTTTCATTTTTTAAGATTAAAACTCAAACCCAAGTTTATGAATATATGTATAATATAAAATATCAATAGAGGTGAGTCTATATCTCATCTGAGTGAGTGTAGATCCAGCCCTGTGTAAATGGGGCTCCTTCTCAAGCATCCCCGGCGAGGGTTTGAGGATGATAAATACCCCAGAGGCCAGAAGCCACTTAAGGTTCACTAAAGCTTTGGCTGTGACTCAGGAGCTCCCTAAGCTCCTCCACCCATTTTCATTCCACTTAATTACCAGAGCATCTGAGATAGGAAGGTCGTCTAGAGCCTGGCAAGGAGCCCCGAGTGGCCAGATTTCCATATTTTCATCTAATACCAGTGGAACACATCACCTTTCTATACTATCTGGTCTATGAACTTGACCTGATCTTAGGTGTGACTATCACCATAAGTTCCTCTGCCTGAATGTCAGGAGGACATTTAGTGATCTGTTGCTGAGGCAATATATTTTCAGATCGAAATGTGGGTTAATTAAAAAATTACATGTATGTTCACATGACTACATATTATCATGTTGGGAGGTAGGATTGATCATGCAGGCATAATATCTCTCTGCTCCCCATAAGAAATATCTCTCCTACAGGATTCTAACTGCTAGGAAGATCACTGATCTTTCCAGAAATACGTTCACCAAATATGCCCTCATAGCGGCACTCAACCGTACAATGTCTGTAGCAGAGACTCACAGTTCCCCGAAGTATCTGAGACTCCTTCCTCCTGGACACACAGCTGTTCCTCCCCTGATACCACACCTGATGTCTCCCTCTGTCCCTTGCATTAGGCATGTCCCTGAAACAAAGTCCAGTCAGTGGAACAAGACCAGGACCAACGTGGGCCACCCTGAGGCCTGGCCCATAAGTACCCAAGTGCCATTCTCCCCTCCCTCCTCCTCCCCTGGCTGACCAGAGAGGATTCCAAGGAGCTGGAGGAAAGTGTGGCCATAAGAGGGAGAGATGTCACTCCCAGAATGATTGTATGGAGCAGACTCAACACCTCCACCTGTCCCCAGCAAAACTCCAGTGGACTTAAAGAGTAAGAAATAAATTTTTATTGTATTGACCCATTCAAATTTCGGGCTTGTTTGGTTTTACTCTTAACATGCCCACGGTTAACATAATACAAAGACTCTGAATGGTTTTTCAGAATCTGGACTTTTGTTTATTTGTTTGTTTCATTTACTTTTAAAAAATTGTTTTAATTGTGATAAAATATGCATAACAAAATTTATCATTTTAATCATTTTAAATGAAAAATTCAGTGGCATTAAGTATATTCACATTTTCTGTGTAACGTTTTCCATCTTACAAACTGAATCTCTGAGTCCACTAAACAATAGCTCCCCATTTCCCACTCTCCTCCTGCCCCAGCCTCTGGGGACCACTATTCTACTTTCTGTCTCTATGATTTTGACTATTCCCAGTGCCTCTTATGAGTAGAATCATACAGTATTTGTCCTTTCATGAGTGGCTTATTTCACTTAGCCTAACGTCCTCCAGGTTTATCCGTGCTGTAGCATGTGCCGGAATCTCCTTCCTTTTTAAGGCTGAATAATATGCCGTTGTGTGCACAGACCACATTCTCTTTATTTAGTCCTTTGTCAACAGACACTGGGTTGCTTCTCCCTTCTGGATATCGTGAATAACATTACTATAAACATGGTATATGAATATCTGTGCATGTCCCTGCTGCCAGTTCTTTTTAATATACGTCCAGAAGTGGGACTGTGGGTAATTCTACAGTAGTTCTGTTTTAATTTTGTGAGGTATTATTACACTGTTTTTCCACAGCAGGTGTATTGTTTTACATTCCCACCAATAATACACAAGGATTTCTAATTTCTGCACATTCTTGACAACTCTTGTTATTTTCTGCTTGGGTTTCCTAGAATCTTAAGCTTCAGAAAACATAAAAAAAAAGAAACCATATGATATTACATCAATTACTGTCTTAGATTTTAATGAATATCTCTGAAAATTAGTTACAAAGAACTAGTCCCAAATATTCAAAGTCTGCTGTTTTTTCCTTGATGTGAGCCACAATCATTCTGTCTCCTAAACCCAAACTTCAAGGCCATAAGGTGATTTCTGTGTGTGAAGGTGAGGTTGCAGCTGGCTTCGTGGTTAGTAATGATCTCTTGCTAACAAATCTGATTCCTCAGTAGGCGACTTTGCAAAGTCAAGCCAAGGTCTGAGTCTCAGAGCTCAGCTGAGAAGTTTTGGTGGCTTGCCTTGAGAGCCTCCCAGTCATATCTGGAGCAGATTAACAAGAAATGTAAATTTCCCTCCAAAAATAGATTCCAGGAAGTGGAGAACTTTTAAAATTACTTTCCATAGGACTTTCCATGATGCCTGAAGCTCTAATTAAAAAGACTTCTGAACTCCAGCTAGGTATAGAATTTTTTAAAAACCCTTCCTGCATTTGCTATATAAGAATAACACTTCATATTTTTTTAAAAAAAAAAATAATAAGATTTTGTGCTATTGTTATCTTAGGCAAAAATTTTCAGAAGGCTGGAACAATCTTTTAATTTTATTCTCTATCCCTCCATCATTCCTTGACTTATAAAGATCAAAATTTTAGAAAAAGAATTCTTAACTTCATGCAAGATTAAATACATCACAATAGCTGGAAATATTTTGGAACAAAAGAAAAGAGGAGCCACTTTCTCTGTCAGATATTCAAGTGTATTATGAAGCAGCAATGACCAAACTGAGTGATGATGGACCCAGAACAAACAAGGGAAGAGATGCATGATCCAGAAAAAGAAAAATGTACATAAAACCATTCCAGTATATAGAGCAATGAGCAGTATGGACTATTTGATGAAGACTGCATTATTACGATAAGTGGCTAAGCCACTAGGGAAAGATAAAATTAGATTCCCGTTGTCTCGGAATTTACGTAGAAATTAATTAAAAGATGAAATAAATGCAGGTGAAGATATGGAATAATTAGAACTCTCATTCCTTGCTGGTGAGGCTGAAAGTAACACAGCTATTCTTGAAAACAGTCTGTCAGCTTATTCTAAAGTTAAACACACACTTTGTCTGTGATCCAGCAATTCCACTCCTAGCTGTTTCCCCAGAAGAAATGAAAGCACGTGCCCGCAATGATGGGGACAAGATGTTCACAGCAGCTTTATCCATCATAGCCAAAAACATGTAACGACATGGGTGAAACACAAAAATATTATGTTGGAGAGAAAAGGCAGACATAAAAGAGAGCATCCCAGATGACTGTATTCATATGAAGTTTCAGAATAGACAAGATTAGTCTAAGTGAGAGGGATCAGAGCAGCGAGGGGCTGGGGCCCGACCGGGACCTGGGAGAACAGGCTGCGATGAGGCCTGAGGGCACCTCGTCGGGGAAGAGGAACGTCCTACATCTAGATGCTAGTCGTGGTTACAGGAGGCATATATTTGCCAAAACCGATCAAATTGCGAACCTTATCATATGTCGCACGTACGTCTCAATAAAAATTAATTGGGGAAGGATTCGATATTTAAAGGAAGAGACTGACAAATATCATGACTTAAAAATTTAAATTTTATCAGATTCAAAAAGCCACAAACAATATTAAAAGAAGAGTAATAATCAGAAAAATGATCAATGAATATAAGAGACTGACTTCATATACTTAACTTACAGACAAACCTCAAAACTGAAAAAATACAAAAAACCACTGACTACTTCAAAAGAAAAATGAACAAAAGTTATAAATTTCCTACAAAACCATCATGACAGCACCACCGGTCTTCTAATCACGAGGGCATCATTTCAGAGGTCCAGCAACATACAGTGTAACCAAAGCATTTCCCGACCCCCTCACTCCCTTTGCTCCCAGCCCGCACTCTGCCTGTGCAGGACAGGTTGCCCTGGAGACACATATCACCACACCGGCAAAATCTATCCCCGGTGGCAAATTAGCAAATTGGCATCCAGGTTTAATAAATATGTATGTTATCAATTTTCTAGCAAGGCTCCTATCCCCAAAGTTTGGTAACCCCTGAGAAAACTGGCAAAATCCGTTCCTAGACTCTCAAAGTGGGCAATTTGTATCGCAGACCCATGTGACTCAGGGAAGCTCAGGGCCCCATGAATTCTGCCCCTGGAGAATGAGGGACTGCAGTGAGTGAGGCTGGGTTCCGAAAACCCACCTTAACATCCCAACTATGGGGTCTTACCACACAAGGCCTGGCCCAGCTGCCCTCAGGAGGAGAATGACAGCACCACGTTTAAAGACAGATCTCAGGCTCAACCTCGCTCTCACTAGGAACAATCCGTCCAGCCCTGTAGCTCGGGAGCTGTTTCCTCGCACCCTGAGATCTTCCATCAGCATGAGCGCACCTAGAGATCGACCATGCTGGTGGCCAGGGCACGTTGGGAGTCACGTGCCATCACTCAGCTCCTCAGTCAGGTCTACTACGGCATGAACATTCGATTTGGGGTGCATATCAATTATCTAAAAATATTAGAAGGAAAAACGCATGTTGCGAACGTTTTTATTAGGTCATAAGGATCATGCTCAACAGAAAATAGTCATTTTATTACTCATTTCCTTTTTATATCGCCCTGCCTCTCAACAAGCCTGAGCCACAGCCCTGCAGGGTTGGGGCTTCAAGAATTCTCCTGCCCTTTGTCTCTACACTCACCTATGTTTACTGTGATTGAGGAGACATTCTCTTGGATCAGAACCACTCCCCACAGAGTCTGGAAACGGGCGGTGGGGGAAACTGGCTCAGATCTCCTTTTCCATTCGCCATTTGCTGTCTACTGCAAATATCCCAGCTCTGGAGCCTCCATCACCAGCCTCCGCTATGCTTCCTGATGAGGCCCCAGCAGGACAGGAGACAAGGTGATGTTTAGGTACACAACTGAAGGCAAGCCACCTTCAAAACAGACAGAAGTGGTCCGTAGGATGGAATATCATTCAGCCTCAAAAGGAAGAAAAATCTGACACATGCTACAACGCAGATGAACCTCAGACATTATGGGGAGTGAATAAGTCAGACGCATAAACACGAGCACTGTGTGATTCAATACTGTGAAGTGCCTGGCGTAGTCGGATTCTCAGAGACAGAGAGTAGAAGAGGGGGTTCCCAGGGGCTGGGGAGTCACGATTTAATCAGTGCAGAATTTCAGTTTTGCAAGATGAAGAGAGTCCCGGAGATCTATTGCACAACAATGTGAAAGTACTTAACGCTACTGAACTGTACACTTAAAAATGATTAAAATGGTAAATTTTATGTTATATGTGTTTTACCATAACTTAAAAATCCTGGGGGCACACAGACTCGACTTGTTCAAAGATGTGGAAGTAAAGAGTGCGTGGCCAAATGCTTGCCCAGCCTTCCTGGTGCCGAATGTGGGACTTCTCCCGACATCACACCGCCCCCTCCCTGGCTCCAGCAAGTAAGTAAGACAGCTCTACATTCTCGCTCTCTCACCTGGAATGAAAGCAACTCTAATAGGAAACACTTAGAGGGTGCTTACTGTTTGCAAGGTACTGTTCAGAACACACTTTACGTGTACTGACTCAGTTAATCCTCTCAAAGACTCTGGGAAGTAGGAATTATTACTAATCTCAATTTACAGATGCGGAACCCGAGTCTCCCAGAGGCTGAGTACTTTTCCCCAGGGCATCTGGCCCGTGGTGGAATAGCCAGAACATAAACCAGGCAGTCTGACTCTAGAATCCATTCTCTCAACCATCATAGCTATGGTTCTCACACCTTCATTTGCAAAAGGATCATCAGAAAGATTTGTTAATGCTGTTTCCTGGACTCCACCCCCAGAGAGTCTCTGATTCAGGAGCTGGTGGTAGGAACATGAATGTGCATCTCAGACAAGCTCACAGGAGGTGCCAGCGCTACTGGGCTGAGACCAGACACTGTGCAGCACTGCAGTGCGTTGTAAGTGTTGCAATAAAGCACCCCCGTTACTTTCTGGAATTAAATCTAGCAAACAATCAATAATGGATGAGTTACCTGCAGATCAAATTAATTTATCCCAAATGACTTGCTATTGATATGCAAGTAATTGGTAGCAACATTGGTTGATAATCCAATTTAAAAGCTGCTACTTATTCAACGGGATTGAAGCAAGTATGAGAAAATGTGTTCTCATGCAAGCCCGGCTGGGGATCCAGAGAAATGGAAAACCAAGGAGTATCAACACAATAGGATCTGAGAGAGGCTCATGGGGCTAAGGGCAGCTTCCAGCTGACAGCCAGTAAGAACATGGAGACCTCAGTCCTGCAACCACTGGGAACTAAATTTTGCCAACGCCTGAATGAGCAAGGAAATAGTTTTCCTCTAGAGTCTCAAGAAAGGAAACTGGCCCAGCCAACACCTTGATTTCTGCCTGGAAAGATCTGTAGCAGACTTCCGACCTATAGAACTGTAGGATAAATTTGTGTTGTTTTAACACATTATGGCTTTGTCCATTTGTTATAACAGCAACATAAAAGTAATGCATACTTTTATCCAAGTTTCCCTTTTAATTAAAACCTTTCCACCTTAACCAATCCTATTTTTTCTAGCCATACACTCCAATCAGCATGAATTATGGTTTCTTCTTGTAAAGCAACCCGCATCCTCGGATAAAATAACTTGAAAGATTTTTGGTGTCCTTTTGTACCAGACTTTCTATATTAAAAGCATCAGTGAATTTCCTTGTTGCATTTCAGCCTAAATGAGTTGGGCTGGACTAATCACAGCAGGGTTAGTGAGGAGTGATGTAATCCTAACCTCCTAAGGGCGAATGGATGCTATCTTTTCTGACCCCGAAGGTGGTCACAATCACATCTGGCACTGACTGAATAATGTTTTCTGGAATGCATCAGGATGAAGGGAAAAAAACCAAAGATACTTATCTTCCAGCCTCACAATCTGGTTTTAATATCATTTGTCTACAGAGGAATCAGCTATTTGAGGATGATTTCCTCAAGTCCATTTTGTAAGACCCCTTTAATCTAGCCATCTGCTAAATTATCTTGATGCAAATGAGGAAAATTTCAGTGAACATCTTAATTTCCTTGTTTATAAAATGAAACCTGGATCACATTCCTTATCTCGCCTGCTGAAAGAATTCATATATACATATAACGTGTGTGCATACAAAGAGTACACACAGATGTATATGACATACACACATGTATCAATCAGGATAGGCTGGTTTATGCTGCATTGCTATCTACTGCCACAAACAAACCACTCAAACTTAGTGGCTCAAAACAGCCCAATTTCATTCCTTCACAGTTCTGTGGCCAGCAGTTTGGACTAGGCAGAAATCCAGCCTAGTTTCAAGGGGGTAGAGAAAGAGAATGTACTTCTTGATAAGAAAAGCAACAAATCACATTGCAAAGGGGTGCCCACATAATGAAGGGGGGAATTTGTGGCTGCTCTTATAATCCATCATAACCCCCGAGTCTCATATGTGCACACCCCCACACCCACACCCATACACATCGATCTGTTAGTTCAACACAGACACCTCAAATATTTGCAACTACTCAGAACACTATCATGTTCTGGAAATTATATTCTCTAACTATTAATAAATCTCAGCTAAGAATGAAGAACAACAAAATCGGCAGTGTTTTTGTCATTTTCATAAGAAATTTCGATAAGAATACTCTATACTCTTTCTTGTTTGTTCCAGAGATAATGATGCAAATAAAATTTACTTGTCAATACCCGATTACTTTTGATCAGACTTGGAGGGATTTTATCTACAAATTGAAGCCAAAAATCAATTGCTATTTCGTAGTTAGTACGTGATCATTTCTTTGCATATAGAGTTTGGAATTCCAAGCTCTGGTAGTTAGGGCTGTTCACAAATAGTCCAGCGTTTTCTTCTGAGTCCTGGTTATACCTTCTCACACTTAAAATTAAATGTACCAATATGACTTGCTTTGGCCAGTGAAATTCTACTGTATATCTACATGCTATTCTACATTATAAAGCACTATTACATATGTTAACTCATAAGGAAGTTATTAAGACAATAATTAGAAGTCAGCTTAATCTCAATGCAAACCTTGCTAAATAAAGATGATTCTATAAAAAACGTGTTATAAAAGAAAAAAGGTAAAACAAACAATGCTGAATAACTACAATCACCAACTGAAATTGTGGGACCCAACAACAGCAATAGTTTCTAAAAATGGAAATCAAAGTTGAAAAATGACATGCATTTTAGTTGTACTTTATTTCTTAATGTTTTCCTATTTTTAAGGTTAGAATTTTTGTAAGTCTGCAATGGAGGAGGAAAGGTTTATGAATTCCAGCTGCCTATAATGGCTCAACTTTTTCAGGGATGTAAACTTTTTTTCCTTCTAAGAATAAGCTTTACTCCTCAAGTAGACCATTATACTAATATTTACCTGAAATCCTAATTAGAGAAGATTTATGTTGCTGTTTAACTTCGTACACCATCCGCATAAATTAGCCACACTGAGCTTGCTTTCTTATTTTGTTTTATTATTCCCCATTTATAAAGGTGTGTGCTATTTTTCAATAAGTTTTAGGTAAAAATCCGTGTGATAAGTTGAATGGTGACCCCTATAAAAGACACATCCAAGTCCTAACCTCTGGAACCTATGAATGTGACCTTATTTGGATAAAGAGTTTGCAAATATAGTTAAGAATTTTGAGATAAGATGATCCTGGATTAGCTGGTGGGGGGATGTGGGCTCAACATCCAGTGACCCGTGTCCTTGCAAGAGACAGAAGGGACCAAGAGAGGGCTACGTGAAGACAGAGGCAGAGAAGGGAGCAGGAATGCCGAGGAATGCCAGCAGCTCCCAGAAGCTAGGCAGAGGCATGAAATATAGTTCCCTGAGAGCCTCCGAAAGGTACCTGCCAACACCTTGCTTTTGGACGACGTGCTCCAGAACTGAGAGAATCCGTTTCTGTTGTTTTAGGACACCCACTTTGTTGTGGCAGCCTTAGGAAGCCAAACCTCCCACACCATCCGTCCGCCATCGCCTCAGGATTGCCTTCCCTGTTCCCTCCTCTTTACTGGCATTTCCCAGCAAGCCAGAGCGCTGTGATCTCTGAATTAACACTATGTAAAATCTCGGTGGCTTCATTTCACAGTTGGGCTTCCTTTGCATTCTGTAGAGAAGCAGAGGTTCTCTTGTTACATTCAATACATCAGATGTGAATTACAAATGTACATTTATAATCACACTTTCCTTTAGGTGCAGTGATGTGCTTCACATGGCAACATTTTAGCTCTCAGCTGCACAGAGTATAGGAGAGGAGTTGAAAGAAAAGCGAGCCATGCAGCGGTCCTGCCCCAGCCAGGCAGCTGTATGAACCAGAGTATATATTCTACATTGATTTCCTTTTTCTTTGCTCCTGTTCTGTTTTCCGGAATTGAAAGTTGCCTCTGGAAGATGCCAAAGTCTGGTATCAGTTGTTTTCTTCCATGTGTTAAAACACAAATTGATACTTCTATGCAACATGTGATAGATTTAGATAAACCATGGAGTGTTCTCTCAATTCTTTACTGGTTGAATTTTAATCTGAATTGGCCATCAAAACTCAGCCCATTCCTTGAAATTCAGATAAAGCATCACTTCCATCATTCAGGGTTTCCCCATTACCCTTTTCTCCACTCTTATAATGTACTTTTTATACCTGAGAAATGTGGCCTCATGTATGGAACTCTTAACTGTACTTCAGGCACTGGGCTGGAACCATCCTGCGAATTTTGTTTCATCTTCAGGGAACACACCTCCCATTAGCCCCTCTCTACAGACGAGGAAACCAACTTGGCGGCTTTCAGAGACTTGTCTAAAGTCATTGCACTAGTACACTATTGATGCATAGCCAAGTCCCACAGATCTAGCAGCTTAAAACACCAATTTATTATCTTGCAGTTCTGCAGGTCAGAAGTCCAATACAAAATGACTGGATTCTCTGCTCACGGTCTCATAAGGTGTCAGCTGAGCTGTGTTCTTTCCTGGAGGGTCTCCAGAGGAGAGTGCTTCCAAGCTCCTTCTTCCTGTTGGCAGGATGCAGTTCCTTGCAGTTGTAGGACTGAGGTCCCATTTCTCGACACATGACCACCTGGAAGCCAGCAAGGGCACATCAAATGCTTCTCGTGCTTTGGATCTCTCTGGCTTCATCTCCTGCCTCTGCTTTTAAGGGCTCTGCTGATGACATTGGGGCCATCTGGATAATCCAGGATAATCTCCTCATCTTACAATTAACTGATTAGTAAGTCTAATTGCATCTGCAAAGTTCCTTTTGCCATGCAAGGTAACATATTCTTGGGTGTGGCAACTCATCATCTTCCATGCTCCCGGCGATTAGGGTGTGGAATATTCCTGGGCCATACTTCTGTCTATCACAGTCACTCACAATTAGTGAGGGACAGACCAAGGCTTTAAGCCCAAATGTTAGTGTTTGCGCCATGTCTTGCTTCCTGCCCAAGACCCATCTTAACCTAAAGCTGCAGGTGCTGGGGAGGCAGTAGAGTGTGATGTCTGAGAATATCAACTCTGGGCAGCCCTGCTTGCGGACAATCCCTGGTCCTCTCATCTGCGCAATAGGAATAATATCAACGCCTACCTCTAGGTTGTTATGAGAAATAAATGGCTTAATATTTGTAAAGGGCTTGTAGGCCACATTGCCTGGCATATGGTAAGCAGTTCAGAAGAGATTTTAAATAAATAAAAATACATGAACATAAGGCAGGAAAGAAAGATCCCAGCAGTGGGGAAGGCGTTTTGCCCATTTTATTACACCATGATAATCCATAACTCTTTTAGAAGGTAAAATCTTTATGATTATAACATTGCCCTATTTTTGAGGTAATAATGTAAAATATATCCTCACTAGGTTTCAACCTACTTTGGCGCAGGGAATACGATTTATATGCATTGGATACTCACTAATCAATCAGGGAGTGGAACTGGATTCAGAGAAATTATATACTGGAAACTTCATGATTCTTTTTGATTTTTTTATTTTGATGTTGCCTATTTCCAGACAGATTACTAGGTGGGAAAAAAAATAATTATAAGAAAATTTTCTAGAATTTTCCTATTTTTTTAAAAAAAGCTTTTGTTTTTCAAAATAATTTGGAGATAGTTCTATTTACGGAAGCAGCTGCTCTGAGAGCAAAATAACAACATAATTAAGAAATAGTGATTGAAAGGCCTTTGTTGTGACTATGGTATTATAGCTGACACTGTAACAGAGGGATGACCCTGATGTATGAAATGAAGGAATCTACAAAACTGGCATCTGCCCCTAAAATGCCATTTCCCTGACTGGCCAGAGCTATGCTCTTAATGTCTACAGAATATCTTCATTAACATTCATGACATCTGGGAGGAGCACAGTCCATGCACTACATGTGAGCAGGAAGAAACAGCCACAGACCCCTGATTGCACCCACTCTGTGCTCCCACCCACTGCTCCAGCCTTTCTGCCTGATCAGATGATGTCAGGGGACCCCGCTGGGATTTCTTCATGCATTCTGAGGAGAGGTGGTCCTTCCCAAATTATGACAACATCAATAGGGTCTTCTCCATGTTTTTGGCATCTAGATGGCTTTCCTCCCTAGTGTTCAGTACTGATAGAGAGATTGGGTGCAGACACACACATAACAAAAATATGGAGCAGTCTAATAACTGTAGTTTACACGCCAGCTATGTCAAGACCAACTAGAGAGTCAATACTTTCACACCAGTTTATCTTGAATAAAATAATATATTATGAAACATCTCAAATGCTCAAAAAGGTATAATGAAAATTATGGTAAACAGCAGTATATCAATCACATGGCTTAAGAAACAAAGTATATCTCACATGTTCCTGGAATATCATATGACAAAATTGGAATTTATCTTTCCCTGGTACAGTGTATATGTAAGAATTATATATGGTTAGGAGCAATGACCCTGGGGCCAAATGGTCTGGGCTTAAAGCTAGTCACTATCACACGACTAGCTAACCTTAAATAAGGTGAACCCTTTACTTAATGTCTCCCTGCTCTGTTCTTCATCCACAGTATGAGGCTGATACCAGTATCTACTTCACACAGACGTATGAATATTAAGTGGGTTTAATATATGCAACTGCATTCAGAATGATTCTTAACATTCCTAAGAATTTCCCTCTCTCCATGGGTGGGACCACCTGACTGCCTCACAGGCCAAGCCAGCTACATGTCCTGGGCTTTTCCTCATCATTGTCCCTGATAGTCAAAGGTTCTACAGAATTTTCATTTCTCTTGAACCCACTTCCTACTTTAAATTCTCACTACTACAGTTTTGAAAATTATTTCTTAATTGGACTACTGAAATACTGTTTTCTTTTCCACTCCTATTCTATTTCTCACATAACCCAGAAATTCACCATTTAAAAATTAAATTACGGGAACAAGGGAAGAATATCCTCCCCTCACTTCTATTCAAGATCATGCTGGAAGTTCTAGCAAAAGCAATAACACAAAAAAGGAAAATTCATAATACAAAAAATGTCTGGGAAAGAAGAAATAAAACTGTCTTTGTTCACAGCCAACATGATTTATCGATGTAGGAAATTTTAAAGAACAAAAACAATAAAAAATCATAGAGCTAATAGACATTTATCACAAGCTTGAGAATACAAGGTTAATATTCAAAAGTCAATTGCATACATATATATATGAACAATTGTAATTTGACATTAAAAACATAATCCCATCTATAATAGCATGAAAACATGAAATAGTCACATATAGAGCAAATGTATGTATATATTATATATTTATGATCTATATAACAGAAATATCTATATCTATATATCAGAAAACACTGATGAAAGAAATAAAAGAAGCTCTAAATAAATGGAGAGATATTTCATGGATTGGAAGACTCAATATTGTTAAGATGTCAATATTTCCAAACTTGATCTGTAGATTCACTCTAATCCCAGTCAAAATCCCAGCAGGCTATTTTGTGGGTACCAATAAACTTATTCTACCATATATATGTATAGAAACATAACTGATTTTTGTGTGTTGATTTATGCCCTGTAACTTCACCGAATTCATGATTTCTAATTGTGTGTGTGTGTGTGTAAAGTCTTTTGGATTTTCCACATGTAAGATCATGCCATCTTCAAACAAACCATTTACTTCTTTCTTTTATATTTGTATGCCTTTTAATTCCTTTTCTTGCCTAATGTCTCTGGCTAGGACTTCCAGTATAATGTTGAATAGAAGTGGTAAGAGGGGGCATCTTAGTCTTGTTTATGATCTTAGAGGAAAAGATTTCAATTTTTCACCATGTTAGCTATGGGATTTCATATTTATATATGGCCTTTATTATGTTGAGGCGAATTCCTTTTATACCTAGTTTTTTGAGAGTTTTTACCATAAAAGGTTGTGAAATATTGCCAAATACCTTTTCTTCATCTATTGAGATTTTCGTGTGATTTTTACACTTCATTCTGTTAATGTGTTATGTCACATTAATTGATTTGCATATGTTGAATCATCCTTGCATCCCAGGGATAAATCCCACCTGGTCATAATTGAATTCAGTTTCAGGCATTTTGTTAAGGAAAAATAAAAACCTATATATGGAAATGTCAAAGACCCAAAATATCCAATACAATATTGAAGAAGAACAAAGTTGAAGGACTGACACTACTTGACTTCAGAACTTAGTAAAAAAAAAACTAACAAACAAAAACCCCTGCAGCAATCAAGATAGAGTGGTATTAGCGAAAGAAAATACACAGATCAATGGAATATAATAAAGTCCAGAAATAGTCCTATACAAAAATATTCAGCTATGACTACGAGGCAAAGGTAATTCAATGAACAAAGGATTGTCTTTTCAACAAATGGCACTGGAATGGTTAGATTTTCATCTACCAAAAAAAAAAAAATAGACACAGACCTTGTAACATTTATAAAAATTAACATGAAAGATATTATAAACAAGATTATAAAATACAGTACTATAAAACTTCAAGAAGAAAACTTTATGTGATTTTGGATTACTTTGGATCTAGCAATAAGATTTTAGACACAATATCAAAAGTATAATCCATGAGAAAAAAATTGATAAATTAGACTTCATTAAAATTAAAAATTTTGGCCTTGTGAAAAACACAGTTAAGAGAATCAAAAAACAAGCCATTTGTTGGCCTCTTATGAAGCATTTGCATTCCGAATATATGAAGAATTGAACCAATACCTCACCAAAGAAGATAAGACAAACAGAAGGCAGACAAGTTCATGAAAAGATACTCAACACCATACATCATTATGAAAATGAAAATTAAAACAATAAAATACCACTACACACCTACTAGAATGGCTAAAATCCAAAACACTGAAAACATCAAATACTGGCAACGAATGTGTAGCAAAAAACCTCTTATCTGTTGCTGATGAGAACACAAAATGGTACAGTCACTTTGGAAGACAGTTTGGCAGTTTCCTGCAAAGTGAAATACCATCTGTTCATGTGATCCAGCATTGGTGCTCCTAGGTATGCTCTCGATTGATTAGAAAACTTATGTCCATACAAAATGTTCATGTAAATATTCAGAGTGGCTTTATTCGTAATCATTAACAAATGGAAGCAACCAAGGAGTCCTTTAACAGGTTTGTTATATCCAGACAATGGAATATTATCCAACAATCAAAGTAAGTGAGCTATCAAGCCACAAAAAGACAGGGAGTGACCTTAAATGTATATTACTAAGTGAAAGAAGCCAATCTGAAAAAGCTACATATTGTATGATCCCAAATTTATGACATTCTGTAAAAGGCAAAACTGTAAACACAATAAAATGACAATGATTGTTAGGGGTCAGAGGGAGGCAAGGAGGGATGAACGGGTGAAGCACAGGGGATTTTAGGACAATAAAACTATGCTAAATAATACTGTAATGGCCACCTGCAGCCTTAAGGTCACATGTGACCTTCGAGGCACTTAAGTGCAGCCTTTTGACTGAACCCAAATTTTACAAAACAAATCTATTTTTATTAATTTTTTAATTTTATTTTTAAATTTCAGAATATTATCAGGGTACAAACATTTTGGTTACATATATTGCCTTTGCACCACCCAAGCCAGAACTACAAGTGCACTGCACCCATTTGTTGTGAATTTATCCATCTCCTCCACCCCCCCACCTGCCCAGCACCTGATGAATATTACTTCCATGTGTGCCCCTGAGTATTGATCAGTTAGTACCAATTTGATGATGAGCACATATGGTGCTTGTTTTTCCATTCTTGTGATACTTCACTTCAAAGAATTGTCTCCAATTCCATCCAGGACAACACAAGAGGTGCTAGTTCACCATTGTTTTTTATGGTTGAGTAGTACTCCATGGTATACATATACCACATTTCATTAATCCACTCATGTATTGATGAGCACTTGAGATGTTTCCACATCTTTGCAATTGTGACTTGTGCTGCCATAAACATCCTAGTGCAGATGTCTGTATTATAAAATGACTTTTTTTCCTTTGAGTAAATGCCCAGTAGTGGGATTGTTGGATCAAATGGTATTTCTATTTTTA
>CAUYSK010002176.1:0-23609 GCA_963575035.1 Avahi laniger
TTAATTTCTTTCTATTTTTTGGTAGAGATGGGGTCTCGCTCTTGCTCAGGCTGGTCTCGAACTCCTGAGCTCAGAATGATCCGCCCACCTCGGCCTCCCAGAGAGCTAGGATTACAGGCGTGAGCCACCGCGCCCGGCCTAGAACAAAATTTTTTTAATGTATTAACACTGATGTGCAGTGAATGAGATGTTACTCTGCCACCAACGTTAAGCTGTCTTATCTTGCCTAAGATTGTAGTTAACAGATGAAAATATTGTTCTATTTGGGTAACAAAATGCAATACCTTCTCTAGTAATCTGTGTTTCTTGGGAACCTAAACATTCAAAAATTTGTGTCCTGTCCCACGGGACCAGTTATTCGTGGGTACCGGGGAGGAGGGAGTGGGAAATAGGAAAGGCAAGACACAAGAAATGGAGACAAGACAGGAGTCTGATCAAGTCTCATTTAATGGCAGTAGGGCAGAGGCTTAAATAGGGCAGAAGGAGGAAGTAGTTAGGCGGTACTTTCCAAAGCGGGAGTTACCATGGAGATTTACACGTGCCGGCCGCCCAGGGGTTATGTCACACTGGGTGAATGGAAACTTACAAGCTCTTTTCTCGGGCTTTTGTAAATGTGCGGGCTTGGTTGGCCATTTTAGGTAATGGGGCAGATCCACATGGCTCACGGCCATCTTGAATAAGGGGCTGCCGGGCCTCATGGCTCCCGACACCAGGCTGTAGTGCAGTGTCCTAATCATGGCTCACTGTAACCTCATATTCCTGGGCTAAATTAACTCTGCTGCATTAGCCTCTCAAGTTGTTAGGACTACAGGCATCTGCCTCCATTATGCCTAGCTAATTTTTAAAACTTTTTTTGTAGAGACAGGGTCTCGCTATGTTACCCAAGCTGATCTCAAACTCCTGGCTTCAAGTGATCCTCCTGCCTGGGCCTCCCAAAGTGCTGGGTTCATAGTTATGAGCCACCATGCACGGCTGTGATACTGTCTTATTTTTCATTTGTTGTGAGTCATCTGAATCAAAGCATTAACATCAATCCATTAGTAGAAGATTTTGTCTTCAATCCAAATATCCTCCAGCACATCATCTCTACTGCAACCTGAGTGATTTTAAAAAATATAAATGTGATCATTTAGGTGTTACTAGTGTTAGGTGATACTACTTGATTCAAATAAAATACAAATCTCTGATCACATATTGTCTTTTAAGAATTAGCCAGTATCTAACAAAATAGTTTATCACTTGAACTCTTTTGCTTATTCTAAAGTCTTCTGTCACAAAACTTGTGTCTTAAAAAATATCACTGATTTTTGTATAGTGAACTCCATTTCTATTTACAGCTTTTAATTTACATGAAGGCTTAGTCAATTGATTGCAATTCCATAGTATTAATGTTTGTTTTCTGTTTATTTTACTTTATCTTGATTATTTATCCCATAAAACTAAATTATTTTTAATAAGCCCAACTTGAAATTCCTCCATCGGTCTTTTCACAAAGATTTAATTTAAGACCCAGGGGCTAATTTTGCTTCATGAGATAGGAGAGAGAGGATATCTCAAGGTTAATCCTAGTCATCTATCCAGGTTGATTTCACCAGCCTTGCTAGTCCATCTGGTTACTTTTTTGGCAAATATACATTTATCATGGCTGCAAGGTCCCTTTGCCTGTATAAGCCATACAGCCTTGGTGGTTGTATGGTGGTTCTCTTTGTTCATGTCTCTTAAGTACAGAAAATTTGAAGTGGGACCTACAGAGACTCTAAGATGAGGTTGCCACATACAAAGTTTTGCTCTTTCTAATCTACTCTTCTCTGTTAAAATGGCTCAAAGTTTTTGATAAGAGGGCCGATCCATTCTAGGACCCCAGCCAAGAAACAGAACATGGATGTTATTCTCATATTCACATATTTATTGTATATTTTAGTAGTATCTGCACCTCTTTTTAGAATGAGCTTTGGCATCTTAGCGCACACAGCTTCTTACCAGAGACCATCATCAGCTTCTAACTCATTTGATTCCCTTCAGCTCCAGCTCTGAATTCCTTTATATCTCTCAAGACCCAGACCAGAAGATCTGGGAAAAGAAATTTAGATAAACTAGTGACTAATTTTTCTGGGCATCCTGTGTGAGAATAAACAGGCCCTGGAATTTAGTCTCTACTCCACTAACAAGCCTTGTGCCCTGGTTAGGGGAAGCCCAGAGGAAGGAGCATCTTTTTTGTAATTTGTCAACCTGGTGGAAGTATCTTTTCTTATTTCACATAAAATTGTCATATTTGCTTGTTAGACTCTCTTAACTTCAAAGTCATGTTCTGGTAAAATTAAACAATTTGTAGTTGCCAAAGATGCCCTATACTCTAGTACCTGTGTGTCTTATATACATAATTTCTCTACCTCATCATTGATAACTTAATAATTTCTATACAGCCTTCAAAATTCAGCTCAGGGACCGTATCATTGGGGAAGACTCTTTAGATTTCGTCTCTCTTTTTTGACCCCTGTTACTTCTCCTATGATGGTTATTCTCCAGTTAGGGTTGTTGTAAGTATTAAATGAGTTAAAATATGTGTCCTGCTTAGCCACATGTTTTGGGTGTATGTTCAGCACTCACTAATAATGCCTCCTCTATTTTCAATGCTCAGTAATATTGGTTAAATAAACAATGATTAATTGGATAAATTCACTCTAAATCTCTCAGTTAAAATCTTATACAGCTTTGAAAGCCTTGCTTGGCTCAAATCTAATTTGTCCTCTACCATGTGGTCTCTAAGTTTTCCTTTCCTCTGTAAATCCCTTGAAATTAAATTGTCCTTGTTCTTACTACAAAACATTTTTTTTTAATTTTTCTTGTTACAATACTGAATAGCATCTGCACTGTAATGTTTAAATGTAGATATAATATTAGTGTATTCTTAATTCTTAGATGAGTAGTAAGTCAGTATTTCTTCTTTTTTGAACAAGTACATATATTTACTGATTAAAAAAAAAAAATCAAACTACCTGGGAGGGGAAAGAATTCAAGTGGCAGCATTGAAAATTTTGCTTATAAGCCCACAACTTATGTATTCCATATCATGTATATGTGTGAATATGTATGTACACATGTATATCTGCATATGCATGCCCAGGCAGAAGAACAAAAGTATATTCTATGGTACACAGAATTCAAATTAACCCACCATGATTCCTGCTCTGTTTAATCCTATTCCCTTGAGCATAGACAGGTCTCATAAATGTAATGAGAAAGCACATCTGTGATCATATTACTTTATAAATGGGGGTTTTGCAGATCTAATTTCAGTCACTAATCCATTGAATTTAAGTTAAGCAAATAGAGAATTATCCTTGGTGGACTAAACCTAATCAGTGAGACCTTACAACGAGGGACTGCTTGTTATGATAGAGCAGGACACTGTAGATCTCATAGCTAGGACCTGAGAATGTCCTCTAGGAACTGACAACATCCTTGGCCAACAACTAGCAAGAAAATAGCAAACTCAGTCCTACTTTCACAAGGAAAATAATTTTAACAACAACCTGAATGTGCTTTGAAGAGGAAGTTGGAACTCAGGTGAGACTGCAACTCCAATGGATACCTTGATTTCAGCCTGTGAGGCCCTGAGAGAGGACCAGCAAACAGGAAGTGTGAGTGTTGTGGGCTATATGTTGGTGTGTCTCCAAAATTCATGTTGAAACCCTAACCCCAAGTGGGATGTTATGAGATGTTATTATAATTAAGTTTACATGAGATACTGAAGATGGGGACCCCACAATGGGATTAGTGTCTTTATAAGGGTCAAGAGGCCCATGCTCTCCCTCTCTTTCTCTACCATGTGAGGATATAGCAGGAAGGTAGCCATCTGCAAACCAGGAAGGGGCCCCTCACCAGAAACACTGTTGGCTCCTTAATCTTGGACTTTCCAGTCTCCAGAACTGTGAAAAATAAGTTCCTGTTGTTTAAGCTACCCAGTCTATGGTATTTTTGTTATAGCAGCCCAAAGTGACAAAGACAATGAGATAATATATTTTTGTTGTTTTACACCTCTATGTTTGTGGTGATTGATCACACAACAGTAAAAAACCAATACAGTTATTTTGAATAAAACGGTAAGAGACCCTGTTTTCTTATTGGGACTTACATGCACATCACCTGTTGTCTGTGGCTATGTAAAGAGCACTAAGCCCATTCCCTAGAGGTGCTTTATAAAAAAACACCTGTGACGCACTGCAGAGAAGGTGAGATGTGGCCTTAAGCATCGGTATCTAGGAGAAAAAGACTATGGGATTCGCCTTCCGGCAGGCTCCACAAGGCCAGGGCAGATACATTTTCCTAATAGTACCGGCTCACTCTCTTTTCCGGTAGGACTGCATGCTTCTTTGCTAACGAAACCATACTGAGACAGAAAGAAAATAATCATGTAAAGTCACTCTTCCCCAAGAAGAATTAAATGGAGTACCTGTATTTATCTCCTTTCTCCCCACAAAAATACCTTGAATTGACACTATGGTGAGCTCATTTTAGGCTAACTGCAGAGTGACAGTTTTCTCCTACTGCCGGAAAAGGATAATCAGCTTCATTAATCCATTCAGACCTCCAGGGAATCATTTATTAAATTGCTCCCAATGTGCCTTATTCACTCCCAGGAAATAATTTACATACTAGGGAAATTTGATTCACTATCAAGCATATCCCATTTTAAACAATTCTCATTTTCATTCCTTGGTAGAAGGTAATAACTTATGCAAAATATGTGCAGGCATAGATTATGTCATGCTGGGAAATTATTTAAGTATTACTTTCAGTATGCCAATATTCCATAAAAATATCCGCAATATATAATTCAATGAATTTAATGAGGATTTTTTCCATGTTTTTCTTACCCTACTCCTCCCACTCATCCAACAATTAAAAGTAATTTTATGTAAAATGTTAGGACCTGGAAGCATAAGGTCATTGACAAACAAGAGTGAAAGTCATATAAGTGGTTTCTCTCTTTAGGTGTTCTGCTCAACCTTTCAACTGAATCATAGCTAAACCTATTTCATGTTATATAAGCCACTGTCTAAACAGTTAATTGTACTTTTAGGACACTTTACTTCTTCTAAGTTGTAGAACACTAGCCAGCTTACTCATGGAGAAAATGTATTTGGTTTTGTGTTTCATTAATAAAATCATGTCTCAACTGGATAAGCTTTAACTATTTTCTAGAGCAAGAAGGCCTCAATGATAACAAGTGTTTTTACATAGCTCTTACCATGTGCCCAGTTGTTCCAACTACTTTACACATCTTCATTCTAGTACTTCTTTACACAAACCTCTGACGTAGGTACTACTATTATAACTGAAAGATGAGGACCTTGAGTCAAAGCAACTAAATAAAACAAAACTTGCTTATGAATCTTTTCATGATGAATAGCCTCAATTAGACTGCTTGATTTTTTTTAAAAAATGAAGATATTTAACTCTTTCAGAGATAGCTACTAAACCTCAAACCGTGTAAATGACAGCATGTTGAATGAAACACACATAAAAATTCAACAGTTCTCAGGCTGGGCATGGTGGCTCACGCCTGTAATCCTAGCACTCTGGGAAGCCGAGGCGGGTGGATTGTTTGAATTCAGGAGTTCGAGACCAGCCTGAGCAAGAGCGAGACCCCGTCTCTACTAAAAAAAAATAAGAAAGAAATTATCTGGATAGAAAATATTAGCCAGGCATGGTGGCACAGGCCTGTAGTCCCAGCTACTCAGGAGATTGAGGCAGTTGGATTGTTGAGCCCAGGAGTTTGAGGTTGCTGTGAGCTAGGCTGACGCCACGGCACTCACTCTAGCCCGGGCAACAGAGTGAGACTCTGTCTCAAAAAAAAAAAAAAAAAAAAAATCAACAGTTCTCAACCGTTCCTGGCTGCCTTGAACTGTTAATGAATGACCTCGAGTGAGAAAAACCGGATGTGGGTTCAGAACTTCCACCAGCTAGCTGTGCCTCCCTATACCTCAGTCATCTTACCTAAAAACAAGCTGATGATAGTCATAGAAATCCTTCAATGTATGAAACTGTGGCTTTTTTCCAAGATCTATCTGTAAATTGTATCTGATTTGACCAAAAATGGAAAAATAAAGTTACAACTAGAAATATGTTAAGGTGCGAATGCCTCAACACTTGCCCCCTTCAAAAAACCACATTGCATGATTACAGTCAAGAAATATATTTCATAAAGTGCAAGGATGGAGCAAATGTTCTAATATATTGGATTTGCTTCTTAACAAAACTGCCAAGTATCCAACTCCAACTGTAATTCCAAAATATTTCTTTATCCAAATAGCAAATCACAGCTTATTCAGTCAATATGCGGGCCAGCAGCCGACTGAGTGTCCTGTCCCCTAACACACTGTATTTCACTGACATAGCAAAATCTTAAGATCAAATAAATAGCGACTGAACCTTCAATCCTCTTTCTAGTCTCAGAGCAGTAGTTTGCAGAATGCTGTGAAGTTCACATCACTTTCCCTGCTGCAGTCAGTCATGTATTTAAATCTTAAAAGATGTAAATTGTAGTCTTAGAGTGAGAGCACCGTGTCCATGTAGGCAGAAAATATTTTAAATTATTTTTTGACAGTGCAAAAATATAGCTGCTAAGATTTTAGCTGATGGACAGTTGGGAATTTGGAATGCAAATCAGAAAGTCAGCTAAAAACAGGGTTTTTCTTGCTGGTGTGATGGTTATTATTACTATTCTTTTCTCCTCTTGAGTACTAAGATTTTAATTTTGGCATTTGCAAGACAGTGTCAGGCAAGCCTCTTCACAGTTTCACAACCTAGAATATTTCCAATAAAATAACACATGGATTGAATGGATACAACTGAAACTTTTGTTCTTCCAAAAGCAAATAAACTACTTTTTGGTAGTTATGTAACTACCTTCATCAAAAGATGATATTGGGACCTGGGTTTACCAGAGTTCCTGAAGAGAGTGGATAGAATATTTGTAACGTAGACATTTCACACAGTGAATTTGAGTATCTGATAGGCAGTAGTGGAATGCTGAGAAACATGCAGAAGCTGGTACCAGACAAGTGCCTGAGCGCTTAGAAAAGCCAGTTTAGAAAAGTCACCAAGTTGGAACTGCTATCAGGAGAGACACGTGAAAATTAGATCTTGATGTTGCAGCGATTTGTTACTCAAGCAGAAAGCCTATTTCCGGTAGTTTAAAAGCTGTTTGTAGATATGTTAGCTTTTAATGATGCCAAAGGACTGAAGAAAGGTACACAATAGAACAATTTTTAAGAGGACAGGCTCTGTAGTCAGACAGAACTAGGACCCAATTTTGCCTCTTCCACTAACTTCTGTTGCGATATTTGGCTATTAGTCTAATATTTCTCAATGCTCAACTTTAAAAATGGGGAATTTACTTGAGTATTTTTTCTACAAATTAGGTAAGATAATGCATGAAAAGGCATTGGCCCATTGCTTGGCACATAAACAACAGTCGAAAAATGAAGTTTTATTATTTCTGTAAGCTAGAAAAGTCTTAGAAAAAATTGAAGCAGTGCTTTTTGATGACCTTCAAAGGAATCGAAGCTCTTATATTCTGCCATGTTGGGGTGGAATCGAGACAGGGACCCATCTTTCAGGACACTCAGTGAATGTTAACAGGAAGGAAAAAGAAGATCTTATTTAAAAGGAATTGGAAAGAATACAGGTTTGATTTTTATTTCACCTTCTCTGGGGAAGAATTTTTAAAGGTAATATTACAGAACTAAATATAATTTGGTGTTAAATAAAGAAGTACTCATGGATTCTCATTTGAAAAATTTGTATTTATAAATAACTGATTTAGATTAGATAAATAATTGTCTGCAATCCTCTCTAATTTTATAATCTATGTTTAAAGATGTCTAATCTTTTCTGGAGGGAACATATCATTCCATATTCCTTTTAGGATTTAGCCAGTAACAGGCTGAAGACATGGTAAGCATGCCATTAAAACTCGTTGAAATCAAAGAAATGATTGAATCATAAAGAGGAATTTTTGAATAGCTTCAAAGTAGATATTTTGAATATACATTAAAGAGAGGTATATTTATTAACAGGCAAGAAAGATAATATAAATATGATTTCAATTATCTGAGGGAAAACTCCAAAAACCTTTGAAACATTTGGAATACTGCTCTATTCAGTTATAATTGTCTGAGTATTTACTAAGAAAAAAAAAAGATTTTTAACAATTATGGTTGGAGATAAAAACTACTAATTGTTAACTAATATCATTATTAAAATATTCTGATAAAAGCATTTTGTTATTTTGAAGATTCTAAGGCTATAATGCTTTGTAGTATTGTGAATTTTGGACTAAAATTTTAAAAATATTCTTAATATTTGATAGAGTACAAAACCAGGTAGGTGAGTGCAGTTTGCTCCAGGTACTAAATAGGCTAGTTCTGTGAAAATTGTCTGTAATGGAATTTTCTTTAAAGTGAATTATGTTTGTCATAGAATTATTATTTCTATGGCAAATAAAAATATTTCCATGAAAAATATCTCAGGGAAGAGAGATATAAAATGAAAAATGGGTTTGACTACTGCTTACCAGTATAATATCATCCTGTGAAGATGTTAGAATACATTTGGGATTTTTGTAAATCCATTTTTGAATGTGGGATTTATTATTTTTTTATTTCAGAGTTTTGTGGGGGTACACAAGTTTTGGTTACATCATTTGCTTTTGTACGGTTTGAGTCAAAGTTGTAAGTGTGCCCTTCACACAGTTAGTGTGCACCGCACCCTTTAGTTGTGAATTTCTTACATGTTTTAAAATCAGTTATGTTGATCATCATTTGGTGTCTCTGCTTATTCTCTATTTTACTGTCCTTTACTAATTCAGAGGACTCAGAGTTCTTCAGGACACTTTCTCGTGCTCCTTCCCATCATCTATCCATGTAGTACTCCTTCCACTCCTTGAACACTGCCAAGCTTTCCCAAAGCTTCAGCTTAACCAACTCCAGTACTGAAAAAAACTTACATGTCACAAGAAAACAACTCCCAATTTCCTGAACATACTATGAGAGTTCTGCGGTCTCAGAAGGATCCCACATAGCAAAGGAGATGCTAATTTTGGGTCCAATGACCTGTTTGCAAAAGAAGAGGCAAATCTACCACGCGAACCCCAATCTGTTTATTTCCTGTTTATTTCCACCTGGAAATTATTGACATTTACATGACATTCTTTCATGGGACAACCTCAGGTCCACCTAATCATCATAAAATACTTTAAAACCCTGTATTATTCAAACTTAGATAACAACCGTGGTCGACAATGAACATTTGCAAAGTAGTTAAAATCTAAAATGACTTAAAAAAAAATCTAAGTGACTAATTCTTTAAGTGTACAGTCTAAAATGACCCAAATTATATTACCTAACACAACACTTAACATCTAATTTTGCATTTAGATATATAATGACTTTTGTATTTAGACATAGAATATTTTATTTTAACAATGTATATACTTTACATTTTGTTTCATACATTTATGGAATAGGACCATTCCTATTATCTTTTCCAAAAGGAAGTCTTTCTTAAGAATTGACAGCAACCATTGCAAAATTTGTAAAATGCCCACAAGCTCCAGATATTCATCTTAGGGATGATAAAACGAATTAATAGATATTAACACATTATTAAAAATCACTCAACTGGGTAACCTACTGCATTAATAATAATTCATAGTACAATTAATTCTTTAGTAAATCATAGGATGAAATTTACACATGTAATAAAGTGAAGGTGACATAGATTTACCTATATACCTACAAATACATAGGAAAGGAGGTGGAAGAAAGTATGTTTCTAATGACTGTTTTATTAAGTCATAGAATTAAGTGGTTTTATTGATTATCTTTTCTTTGTTTTTGATTTTCTCGAATATTGTTACTTTTATAATGAAAAAATGGAACTTAGAACTTAAAATGAGAAGGTACTGTAAGAAAAAACACGAGATAAAGTCATTACTCACAATTATGCTGTTCTGAGTTAGGATTTTTTTTGTTGTTGTTAAAATTGATAGTACAAAAGATATAATGTTACCTAAGAAAGCTTTTCAATGTGATTGTCTTAGACTGTGCTGCTATAACAGAATATCTGAGACTGGATAATTTATAAAGAATAAAAGTTTATTTCTCAAAGTTTTGGAAGCTGGAAGTCCAAGATCAAGATGCCAGCAGGTTTGATGTTTGGTGAGGGCCTGGTCTACGCTTCCATAACGGCAATTATGAATGCCATGTTCTCTGGAAGGAGAAACGCTGTTCTTTACATGGCAGAAGAGTGGAAGAGGGGGACAAACTTGCCTTTCTGTAAAGAACACTCTCCCACTATAATGGTGTTGATCTAATCACGAGGGCAAGGTCCTTGTGGCCTAATCACATCTCAATGGTCTCACCTTTTAATACTGTTATACCAGCAATTACAGCTTCAACACATGCCTTTTGGGGGATACATCCAAACCATAGCAATGAGCAAATTTCTCATCATCCATGATATAAAAAGAGGTAAAGTATTGAGGGAGATGGTAGAACCTATTTCCTCTTCAGAAAGAAAATATGAGCTGTCTAATCTAGATGGCTCTGGAAGCAGGAATGCGTATTATTTTAGACTCTCTTTAGGATTATAGTGTTTTTACAAGATTATGATGTTTTTACAGTCTAGAGATTTTTCTCTGTCCTCAATTTTACTAAATGGCCCTGATAAATGCTATAGGACATTTTACTGGATAGATGAATGTTATTTATCTTAGTAATGGTTTGGATAGTGTTATTTTTTTAGCAAAGAATTATGTAAATAAGGAGGAAGAATTATGTCTTCACTTTGGAGAATATTTGTTGAATGAAGAATTCATGCTTTTCACTAGGCAACTGTCATAGCTATTTATGAAAATGTACTGTCCTTGTAGATTCAATTGTTAACAAAATTAACAAGACAAATGCATTTTGTGCTTCACCAGGCTTTCTAAATTATCCGTTCAAATTAACAACGAGAATTGAATGAAAGAGTGAATGACTACAAGCTAAAAATAAAATTTTAACCAGCTAAAAACATGGGTTTCTGTAGCAAGAAGCTATATATTTATGTACACTTACAAATACTTTTATGCAAATATTTCTGTAATAAAGTTATTTTCTTCAGCAGTTTCTTAATTTACCATTAACTATGGTAAATGACGTCTGCTTTATTTTTTAGCCAAAATATGTGTGGATAGTTAGAGAATGGAAACAATTTCTTTTTATCAGTGCTTAGTCTTACTAATGTATTCAAAGACATACTGCATTTCGTTTGTTAATAACACTTATTTAGTGACTCTTCATAGTAATATGAAACTACTTCATTATTTTAGGAAAATAAATTGAAACAGAATTTCAAAGAATTGAAATTTGAAGCTATGATAAAAATACAGTGGATTAATGTCCAATAATATAACTGAGGCTCAAAGAGTAATGTGGCATACATAAAGTTGCCAGATTTATCAAATAAAAATAAAGGATGCCTAGTTAAATTTAAATTTCAGATGAACAACAAATACTTCTAAGACCCAAATAGGATATACTTATATTAAACAAATATTCATTGTTTATATGAAATTCAAATACCTGAGTGAACTGAATTATCTGGCAACCCTGAGCACACAAGGATTCTGTAATCCCTTCTGCCAACCTACCTAGCACTAGATTGCTCATATTTTAGGTTTGGTTCTAGAAAATCACTGTACTTGAAACTTAGAGCAATTGAAATATATTCATTAACATACATGTTAAAGAAATCATTCCAAAGAAGTAACAGACTTGTTTTAATTTACATTCAAATTGCATTGTTTTACATATTCATATCTTTTTCAAAAATTTATTGTTGTTCCTCATCACAAAATAAAACTTCTAATCACTATAGAGTAGATTTTATTCAGTTGGTTTTAACATTAAAAGGGATAAAATGTGTTTATAACAATGATTTATTTCTTTTAATAAAATAAGCAAAATCATGTACATGTATCTATTATTGTTCTTTTTATGAAAAAAAACTCTTCATATTCCAAGATGTAGGTCATGTCAAAAATAAAAAATGTTTTGAAGAGCTATGTATTCATTTACCAACACATGAATAAAATATCTTAGTCTATGAATTCTTTATATTCTATCCTGATGTTCTGTTGTTAATCAGACATTGCTTCATACTTGAGCTTAAAGATTTAATTTGATAACTTGGATGTTATATCTTCTTCCATTTACAAAATCCACAAAAGTATGTTTTCTTAAAATTGTTTTCCTTTAGGTTATTTTTGAGGCGTGTAAATCTGGCTACATCCGGCGCATTCAAGAGGATATGGCCGTAGACAGGGGTGTGTAAATCTGTAACTATGCTAATAAAAAGTGGAAAGCAATTCATTTTGTTCTTCTCACTTATATTCCACTTTATGAGAATAAATATTTCATATAAAATATATTTATGGTGTTCAATTGAAAAGATAGATCATCAATTTTGTTATACCTTTGAAAATAGGTATGTGAAATTGTTAAAAATGAGTGCCTGGGTTCAGATCTTGGTGTACAATTGACTAGATGAGTGATCTTGGACAAATTATGCAAATTTTCCATGTCACCATTTCTTAATTTGCAAAATGGTAATAATAATAATACTTCCACCTAATAGGGTTGTGGTACAATTTAAATTAAATAATTATTGATAGTGCTTAAAACAGTAAATAGTAAGTACTCAAATGTTAGGTGGTTACTATAGTCATATTTTAGTTAAATCACTAGTTTCTAGATCATTACCATACTTTCAACCATTTTACAGCCAATTAAAATTAACTACTGTAAATATTTTAATTATTTGATACAATAATAAATTAGGTAGAATTATATCAATAATATAACACAAAACTACTGTACTAATTTTGAAACTCAAAATGTATATACAGTACAAATATCTATATACCTATACAGAATATTTGAAAGCATTGTCAAAGTGTATGAATTCAAAGATTAGTTAAAACTGTTAAGGAATGTCAGTACTGGTGCAATACAGCGAATTCTTGTTTAACAGCATCTACCACATTTCCTTGAACTTAAAAATTAAATAGAAATGAGGTTAGCACTGTGTGTGGATTCAAGAAATGTAATCGTTCTGGACTGAATCCAAATTTTGGTAACAAAATAGATTTTAGATGTTCTGGGGTAATGATCCCACAATAAAACTTTATATCATAACATAAAAGGATGTTACCCAGTTAACTTTTTATGGGGTCATAATAGCCCCATATTTCTTAAACCACATCAACATTATATCAGCACAGGTTTCAAATTACATGATATCCAATCACTCTGTTAGAATGATTTTAAAACTCTTGATGTTTTAAAGCTACTTTTACTTTTGTGTGAGAAATGTGTGTTTGAATCTCTCTCAAATGTAGGTAAGAAGATAAACAAAAATTTGAAGTATTTCTATATAGGTATTAAAATATTAATGTGCATATTAAATGTTTGCTCTACACAGTTTTGATTTATTTTTGTTGTTGCTCTACTGTTTATATTTTAATTTCCTATCAGAAGATTGTAGTGGGTATATTTTAGATGTCCAGCAAAGCTCCTCAGGCCTCCAAAGTGACAAGGACATTCCTGGTATCTGATATTTTAACAAACGATTACAGAGTCATTGCCTGGCATTTAAAAAAAAAAAACAAAGAGGATGCATCATACTATTGAAAGTTACTAGCCTTACCCCAACCTGCCTCATACTTCATTAGGAACTTCAGAAGAAATCACCAGGTAGTGCAAAGAATGAACCAAGCATGAATACTCCTCTATGGGACTCCTAGGAATTACTCCATCCCTCTTTAAGTCTGTCTTTCTGAAGCATAAGCGGCAGTCCAGGTCTTTCAGATAATTCTCTTCCATCCATAGTTTCTATATGCTCTTGTTTGGCACACTCCTTCTCCCCACCTTTCTTCAATGTCACAAAACATTTTATTTTACCCTTTAACACTCCACATCAGTGATCAGCAAAGGTCTCTATGTCCTTACTGCCTTCATTAAATGCTTCTTCGTTGTCTTTACAATAAGTGAATGTGTATGACCTTCTGAGGACACTGTCTTCCTCAAGTCTTCTTAGAATGGAGTCTGTTTTTAAAATTGTTGTTATTATTCTCTTTATGGTTCCATCCTACAGAGTGTAGTCTTTAGCCTCCTCCCAGCTTCATTTGTTTCCTTCTTCAAAAGCTCCTGTCTCTTGGCAGACATTCTGGTGGATACAGCCTCACCTCCCTGGTCTCATTGCTGTTACCCTCAAGTTTCCTGCTTATTTTTCCAGTCATTGATCAATTGCTGAGCCCTCTTGTCCTCTTCACCTCTCACCCTGTGATTCTTGCAAAGGGGTGATAAATGTACATGACTCATTTAATGCTAGTTATCTCAGCTCCTCGGCCATGCCTCCATTCCCTCCAGCCTCTCTCATAGTCACAGCCTGGGACTTCTTATGTCCAGTAACTCTGCTGCATTCAAAACCTTGCTTTCTCACCATCTCTTCCATGTGCTAGTTCATTTATCTGAGGAATCATATTGCAGCGGTTCCTTTATCAGACCAGAACCTCTAAACTCACGACAACATGAGTTTCTCGAAGTGATTGTTACTCTTTTGCTTTTTACTTCACCCTTATATGGAATCCCAACAAAAGTTGAATCCATGTATCTACTTTACTAAAGTTGCTCTAGAAAAAACACACGTTAAACTCACTGCTTTTATCTTTAAATTCAAGAAAATAAACCGGAAATGGGCATCTCTACCACATGCTCCAACTTTGTCTCCATTAAATTTGTTTTATTTTGATCTCAGACGACGGTTTTGTATCTTCCAGTTCCTCCTCAAACTACGCACACCTCCTCCAATCTTCCCCCATAGAAGACAATCTTGCCCCAAAACCGATTTGGAAATTAGATCTTAACAGGTATGACCTCTCCCATTATTCCATCACCAACCAAACGATCATCTTGTATGTGGCTCTCTGTTCTTTCTCTATCTTACAATGAAAATCGTTCTCTGTTATCAGTTAGTATCACAGGCTATTTCTTTCAAATTTGTTCTTGAACCCATCCTGTCCTCATTACTCATAAACTATACTCCAGCTTTTACCAGAAACATACAAACATATGTATTTGATTGTTTTCCTCTTCTGGTCTTCTGCCTCATTTCTCTTCTTCCATTTACTGGAAAAACACATTTCACACAAAAAAGTGCTGAGGCTTTCTCTTCTGCCAATGACATTTTAACTTACCTAATCCAGTTTCCATCATACCTTTAGATTCTTGTCAAGGTCACAGAGAGCATTTTCATTGCCACAATCAATGGAAATTGTTTTGTCTTCATTAAAAAAAAAAATGAAAAATAACTCTTTGCAGTATTTATTAATAATACAATTGATCTTGATAAAAATATTGATATTTCTTATTAGATGCTACATCTCCATGTTCTTTAATAGTTCCAATTTCTGAATAGACTTTATACTCTGGACTATTCCAGGAAACATCCCTGGGTCCCTTTCTGTTTTTGCTGTTCTTCTCTATGTACATTCTTTCCCTAGATCCTTTTGTCTACATTTAACTTCCACCTATGCACGCGTGATTCCCAAATATATATCTCTAGCTCTAATGCCTCCTTGTGATCCAACATTGTGTATAAAATTACTGCATAATTGTTATACTTGGATGCCTAACTCATCATAAAATTTTCATGTCAACAGTTCATGATTTCATCTACCAACTTAATCTTCCATTGATTTTTACCATTTCATCTACGTGCCTTAGTTGAATTCTAGGATCTCTCCTTCTTCACCTCTAATGCTTCTATTCAATGCAAAAGACCTTGATTATCTTGTGGATGGCTATATCTGTTATCTGAAGCAATGTATTGTACATAGTAGTCACTGAGTAAATAATTTCAAATAAAAGAACCTCCACAGGTGTTTTAAAGTTGTTCCTTACTTAGATATAAGAGAAATTAAGAAATAGAGATTTTTTCTTCTTTTATTGGTATGCATTTAGTTGTAATAAATGAAAGTGGAGAAATCTTTAAGAATATTTTTTTGATAACAAGGAGCTAAGAAGTATACAAATCATGGTTTGGTATATCAAACCAGTTTTTATATAAGAAATCCAGGATTTTTCCATCACTTCTGTGATTTGCATTGTGTTGATTCTATCATTGCTATTCTACAAGATGACCATCATAGATTCTGATATCACATCCTTAGGTTACAATGAGCCAGAAAAGAAGCAAAAAGTTAATGCAGCATTTTTTTCCACTTTATATTATTGTGATGTCAAAAGCTCATTAGTTTGTGACATCTTAGTGACAATTTCCAAACATAAGTACCCTTTAACCCAGAGGCAAAGTCCTCCCACTAGCCTCTCTCCTGTTCCTTCCTGTCTGCCCTAACATACCAGCTACCCCATGTGTGTTAAGTTCGTAAGTGACCCATTTGATGTGCTGTGACAAATTTAGGAAAACAAATTTCCTTTTGGGTGATGCCTATGACTCCCAATTAGATTTCATATCTAACTCACTGGGTGACCTCATACAAAATGTAACCTCTTTCTAATTAACATAAACATTCCTTTGCATCTGTAATCATCTTGCTGTTCCTCCAATTATCTCATCATCATCAAGCTTTGGCTGAGGAGGCCCCTCTTTCCTACTAGTGTGAGCATTTATAAACTTTATTCTCCTAAGCTTGGTGTTGGTCATATCATTAGTGCATCAATCCAGTAAACTTCTGTGGGCAAAACAAGAGGATGAGTGGTTGGTTCCTCTGGGGATGAGAGAAACAAGCATTCTTACTTTTTTCCTTTTTTAATCAAGAACAATTCTACTCCAAGGTCCTTATTAGTTTCTCCTTATTTCTCACTGGCTATATCTCATGTTCTCTTTATGCTAACAAGTGGCAAAGGAAACAAGATTGCCAAGACTCACTTAGTCTGATCATATATGATGACTCAGGGTTTATCAAACAATTGAAAGGAAAAAGGGGAAAATGCTGTGGATTAAGTAATCAACAATATCTTATACAATGGCTATCTAATGAGGATCGCCAAATTTAGTAAGGAAAAATACAGGTTGTCCAGTGAATTTGAATATGAGATTAGCAGCAAATAATTTTTAGTATAACTATACAGTTACAATTATTTAGTACAAGTATACAAATACACAGTCTTACTAAAAGTGAACATTATTCATTGTTGATCTGAAATTCAAATTCAGCTGAACTTCTTATATTTTACCTGGAAACCCTACATTTACCTAAACTGTAAACAAACAAATATTTCTTATTCTTGCTTCCTACATGATCTTTCAGAGGCTTCTCATCCCGTGAAATATTTGTCACCCATATAAACCAACGTCTTTACACCAATGCTGAAGTTCAAAGCTCCTTCTCTAGTCCCCTCCTCAAGCATATCCTCTGCTTCAATCATTCTGTAAGCATTTTCTTTTTATGATAAACAGTGGGGTATTGAGAAAAAAAGCTTAGAAACAGAAGAGCTAGAACTAATTCAAAGCTGTGCAGAATTGTTATTTATATGACTACAACCAGGCCATTGCTTAAAAAGCATTTGAGTTTATCTGACGTGAAAGCAGTTTAAGATAATTTTAGAAGATGTCATAGGAATATATTTTATTATCATTATGCAAAAAATAAGTACTGAAGAGTCTTCTGCTCCAAAGCTTGCTAATCAGAGAATTTCATTTTAATAAGGTGTTAAGTGTTCTTCACCACTCACAAAATCTATGGTGGACCACCTGAAAAATCAATATTGTTAATATTGTCACAGAGAGATTTTCAGACCTCATGGTAGCTTCTAGGCCACCATATTGTCAGCTAATCCATCAGTTCCTAAAACACACAAAATTTAAGACAGTTGTCCACCCTCTTTCTGTGCTACACAGTCTACCACTTGCTTTCTGAGAAATAGTACAACAATTTAACAGTTATGAGGGATATTATGTGACCAAATTCACCGTAGAATGTCCAATAAAGACACAAGGAAGAACAACCTCAAAGTTTACTGATGTTTCTAACTCCACTCTGTACTAATTTGGAATAGAGAACTTTCCAGGGTTGGTTAGCACTTGAACTAATATTAGTCAACCTATCATCTCGAAATATAACATTAACTAAATATATCCTAACACAAGTGTAAATGAATACCTCCTTAAATCAAGGAGCTCTTACAGATAGCTAAGGCCGAACTATTATATTTAGCTAAGTTTCAGTTACCATGTCAGTAGAGTGGGAGTGTTTGACCAACTTCCAAGGTTCATCTCATGTGGAAGCAATGTAAGTTCTATAATTGTAAAAGAAAATTTTAGAAAGTCAACATAAAGAAAGAAAGGAAAGAGAGACAATTTCTCTTCTGAACCATGAAAAAAATCTTATCTAAAAGTCAAATGTTTTTAGGTTTTGAAAAATAAAAATTTGGAGAAACAGTGGACATTTAAGAGGAAAATATAGCTCACTTTGTACTTAGTCATGTAGAAAGCATAAGTTTACATTTTAAATCTTACATACCTTAAGATTTTTCTGCTTTCTATTTTTTAAATATTATATGGATAAAGGCTATACTATTAATATATTAAAAATTCACATAGTTTTATCTTATACACACAGCTAAAGGAAAGCCTATGTTAGCCATTAAAAGGGGATAATATAGAAATGATTTTGTCCTCGGTCATCTGCTCATACCATACGTATAGACATAATTTGTCATATTTAATAAATGTACTATCATAACCTACACAGTCATATTGGTATTAAAAATGTGAAATTCTTATTTTTCACAAAAAGTTGAGATCAGTCTATTTTTGATCTGACTTATAAGACACTAAAAAACAAAAGTTCATGCTTCAACTCTAAAACAAAAGATATTTAAAATAAATTAGTGATGATGGTTAGGGCAACATTCAACTTTCATAGAATATCCATTATAAAATACAATGAGTTCATTTTTAGAAGATGTTAAAAAATGACATTTATATTTTGCTTCTAAAATATTATTTCCAAGTATAATCTTTGAAAATTGAATATTTAATTAAGGTAAATGCTCACATTTATAACCACCATTTAAATTTAATGTCAGTCTGCCTTTACATTTCTATTCACAACCAATAAAAGGAGTTGAGGTCATTTTCTTTCAAAAAGTGTGAAAACTCAAAGCATTAATTTACCGTCTTATTTATTCTTTTAATTCAAGATTACTAAAAAATGACCCTTTGCCTTCATTAAAATTGGTTATTTAAATAAGCATTGCAATTAAATTCTAACCACTGAATGTCAATTACTTGTAGATTGGGAATAAATTTATTTTGATCACTAAGGAAATTTATCTTGTATGTCTTTTCAAACATAAGATTTCAACATTTATTTCATTTGGATCAGATAAGGGTCTGGCTAAGAACATTCTCTTTGATAATTTTTTTTTCTAGCCTTGAAAATTATATTGTATTTGTGGGCCAGGTGTTTTAATACATTTTCAGATATGTGTATTGTTTTAATACTCTAAGCATAAATTAAAACATAATCACATTTCTTGACACCTCTTTACAACAATTTTCTGATAAGGTTATATCCTCAGAGAGTACGATGATATTAAAGAGTAAGTTCATTTATGGTTTAATAGACTTTTTGGAAAATAGCTTTAAAATTATCTCTAATGAGTTTATCCTTCATGTGCAGTTACAAATAGAATATTTCTTTAATGCAAATTTTAAAAGAACCAAAATATGATTTTTGAAGCTAATTATTCCCAGAAAATGCCTTAGTATGTATTACAAAAGTTGTATTAAACAGTGAACAAAACACAATTTCTTTTTGTTATATATTGTTCACTTTATAAAAGATTCATATTCAGGGAGTTCTGGAAGATTATAAAAAGAGTGGAAGAAAATAACAAAGGGTGGGATGGAAAAAGAGATTCAAGAAAAGAGAGAAAACAAGCTAATTATCTTGGGGAATGGTATTTGAATATAGAAAACATTTTCAGTGATAATGTGCTATTTTTAAATTCTTAGATCAGTATCTATTAGCTAAATTTTTTTTTTTTTAGTTTTCTCCATACATATGATCTGTTATAGAAGGTAGTTTTCTTGCAAGTGACTGAAAACCAAAGTTAAAATAACTAAATGATAAAGATGATTAGTATCTCACCTAATAAGAACTTCTGTCGGTGAAGTTCCATCCCAATGATGTCACTAAGAATCCAGGTTCTTTCCATCTTTATATCCTACTAACCTCATGGCCTTTGATTGCTGCAACAACTCAAACCACCACAATCATGTTTGGAGAAAAAGAAAAGAACACTCTTTCTTTTTTCTTTTTTCATTGATATTTAAACCATATTTCCTAGGAGCCCAGAAAATTTCTCTAATGCTTTATCAGTCAAAAATGTGTTGCACTAGCTACCTAATTTAATCATTGGAAAGAGGGATTAGAATTATCATCATTGCTTTAGATTAATTAGGATTCACTTTTAATGTCTGGGGATGGGGACAACTTTTTTCCCAGATGTAAAGAATCATGATCAGAAAAAATAAATTAGGGGGCACTTAACAAGGGAGAAGGAGAAATTACCATTGGATAACCAACACCAGTCTACTGTAATGAAATTGTCAATCATATCATTAATAAAAAATAATAGTAAAAAATAAGTCAAAATAAGTCAAAAGTATAAATTGAAAAAAAATCCATCTGGCATATGATGTAATCATTTTTACCAGTACATACCCTAATGATCGAATCATGTTTCTGGCTTTAGTTCATGTCATATGATTAAAGCACAACGATTTAAACTATGTTCAAATAAAAACTCTTTATCTTCCTTGTCAGAGTTGGTCTAAAGAGGTCAATTGTTTGAGTTGGGGAGGTCAAACTACTTTTACTTTTAAACATTTCTTCAGAAAAATTCTTAAAGATTTTGAAAGAAAAAGAAAGAAAAAAGGAAGGAAGGAATGAAAGAAGGAAGGCAGGGAGTGACGGAGAGAGGGAAGCAGGAACTAGAAGCTTTTTCTTTCTATAGCAGAGAACTTCTTTCTTTGGTCTGTATTATACATTAGATCTCTTAATTTCTGTTCATTTCACATTATTTCATTTCACTTCTTTTATTTCCATTCCTCTTTTTTAAAATTTCAGAATATTACGGGGTACAAACATTTTGGTTACACGGATTGTTTTTGTGCTGCTTGAGTCAAAGTGTACCCATCTCCCAGATAGTGTACATTGTACCCGTGAGGTATGATTTCACCCATCTCTTCCTTCCCCCTCCCACCTGCATGATTTCCGTTGAGTTTTACTTTCACCTATGCACACAAGTGCTGATCGGTTAGTTACAATTTAATAGCTGGGACATGTGATGTTTGTTTTTCTATTCCTTAGATATTTTACTTAGGAGAATGGTCTCCAGTTCCATCCAGATTGTTGCAAAAGGTATCAATTCCTTTTTTTTTTTTTTATGGCTGAGTGGTACTCCTTGGTATACATATACTACATTTTATTAATTCAGTCATGAATTGATGGGCGCTTGGATTGATTCTGCATCTTTGTGATTGTGAATTGTGCTGCAATAAACAGTCTACTGCAGGTGTTGTTTTGATAAAATGACTTTTTCCTTTGGATAAATACCCAGTATGAGGATTGCTTGATCAAATGGTAGGTCTACTTTTAGTTCTTTGAGGAATCTCCATACTATTTTCCATAGAGGTTGTACTAGTTTGCAGTCCCACCAACAGTGTGTTAAGTTTTCCTGTCTCTCTGCAACCATGCCAGCATCTACAGTTATGGAAATTTTTGGTAACAGCCATTCTCACTGGGATTAGGTGATATCTCATTGTGGTTTTGGTTTGCATTTCTTTGACTATTTAGTGATTTCAAGCATTCTTTCATATGTTTATAGGCCATTAGTCTATCTTTTTTTTGAAAAAAAACTTCTGTTCATGTCTTTTGCCCACTTGTTTATCGAGTTGTTTGTTTTTTTTTTTATGATTTGTTTTAGTTCTTTGTAGATTCTGGCTATTAACTCTTTATTGGATGTATAGCATGTGACTATTTTCTCGCATTCTGTACGTTATCTATTTGCTCTGTTGATTGTTTCCTTGGCTGCACAGAAGCTTTTTAGTTTACTCAAGTCCCATTTATTTATTTTTGTTGTTGCTGTGATTGCCCTTGGGATCTTCTTCATAAATTCTTTGTATAGGCCAATCTCTGGAAGATTTTTTTCAACGTTTTCTTCTAGAATTCTCATGGATTCAATTCTTAGATTTAAGTCTGTGATCCATCTTGAATTAATTTTTGTGAGTGGCGAGAGATATGGATCCTGTTTCAATCTTTACATGCGGCTATCCAATTTTCCCAACACCATTTATTGAATAGGGCTTCTTTTCCCCAGTGTATATTGCCACCTACTTTGTCAAAGATCAGAGGGCTGTATGTGGATGATTTGATATCTGTGTTCTCTGTTCTATTCCATTGGTCTATATTTTTGTGCAAGGACCATGCTGTTCTGGGTACTATAGCCTTGTAGTAAAGCTTAAAAACTGGTAAAGCAATGTTTACAGATTTGCTCCTTTTGTTTAAAGTTACTTTGACTATTTGAGCTGTTTTTTGGTTGTAAACAAAGTGTAGAATTCTTTTTTCTAGATCTGCGAAAAATGACATTAGTATTTTGATGAGGACTGCATTGAACATGTAAATAACTTTCGGTGGTATAGACTTTTTAACAATGTTGATTCTGCCGATCCAGGAATATGATATGTTTTTCCATTTGTTACATCGTTTGCACTTTCCTTCCTCAGTTTTTCATAGTTCTTTTTGTAGAGATCTTTTACCTCCTTGGTTAAATATATTCCTAAGTATTTTATTTTCTTTTTAGCTATTGTGAAAGGTATTGAGTCTTTGATTTGATTCTCAGATTGACTGTTGTTGGTGCATAGGAATGCTACTGATTTCTTTACATTGGTTTTGTAACCTGAGACTTTGCTGAATTTATTTATAAATTTCAGGGTTCACTTGGCAGAATCTTTGGGGTTTTCTAGATGTAAGATCATTTCATCCATGTCCCTTTTTACTACCCTCTCTTCTCCTCTCTTTTCCTTTTAAATGTATTTGTGCCTGTGGAATGCACAAGGTACTATACTGGACCTGATATGGGTGAAGGGCACTGAACAGGTGAAGTTCTCAGAGGATAATATAGACTGTAAGAATATTTTCTCCAAGACAAAGATAGACATATATGGGGACATATAAAATACAGGGCAGAGTATCACAGCAGTGGGAAGAAAGTATCTTTATGAGTAGAAAATGGGTAAAGATAGCATTAATAAAATAACATTCAGTTTGGACCATTGTCTAGCTAGTATTTTCTATCTTTAGAATCAGCACAGTGCTTAGCTAATAAAATGAGAATTATAATAAACAATGATCACATGAGGTAGATAGGAAAATGATTTCAGTAATTTATTCAATTTATTGCTAGATATCATATATGCATTACCTAATTTAATCCCACAATTACTCAAACAAGTTAATATTTTTC